>CAMZMU010000046.1:26694963-26885929 GCA_947311845.1 Poa pratensis | reverse complement strand
ATAAATAGACAATATAAGATGCAAGTGTTGTTTTGGTTATTTTCGATGTATAATTGCAAAGACAGTGACAATGCAGCAAAATAAATGGTAACAAGTAAAACTCTCAAAGAGAGAGAAAGCCCAATCCTCTATGTAAGGGACAAGCTCAAGTGATGTGTAACTTATATGTGGAAAACGTTCCCGAGGGCGGCATGGATATTGCTAGGCATATAGATTTATTAAACAACACGTTGAATATCTTGTCTAGTTTTAATCTTCTTCGGACGGAGCTATTATTAGGTACAGCTAAATAAATAGACTAAACCCCTTATGATGGATCATGTGGCCAATTAAATGACAGCACAAGAATTATTAAGATATAAAATCCCACCATAGCATTACGCTCTAGGTCCCCGATACTAATACCCCGTAAAGTAACTTAATGATTCGGTCTCAGGCTTTCGTGTCCTCCCAAGTCTCCCTCACGCCATTACACTACGGTGTTCTCCTATGAGCCCATATAGGTGAAGTGTTGTGCAGTCGACGTTCGCACAACACCATCATAGAATCACACAAAAAGATAAACACTAGACAAAATACCAACACATGTCATATATAAATCATTGCCAATTCATCCTATGCCCTCAGGAACATACGGGAACTACTCACAACGTGCAAACATGGTGATATTCAGTGGCATAAGTGGTACAACACAATCTGAAAATATAACTTCACCACCAAATAATGACAAGTACTCAATCACAAACATGAATAGTAGCACAAGACAAGTATCTAGGGTATAGCAACTCTCAAACTACGAGGGGGACGGAGTGGATCACGGAGATGATGATGGAGATGGTGCTGGTCTTGGTGATGGTGATGATAGAGGCCTCCTCCCACGCCAAGGAGGAGAGGTGATGACGATGACGATGATTTCCCCTTCTCCGGAGCTCCGGAGCAGCAGGATCTGATCCCCCTCGGAGGGAATCAGGAGTTTCGCCGCCGCCGCGACCTCGGATAGTCTCGTAAAAATTAGGGCGTTACTTTTCGGGCGAGACGGAGACCTCGTTAAAAAGCCCCAGGCGAGGAAGTGCCCGAGGCTCCATTTGGTGGGTCCCACGCGGTCAGGGAATCTGGCCGCGTGGGCCCACCCATTTTGGGCCTCGTGGCCTTCCTCCTTGCTTCTTCTTCCCTCTGGTGTTCTCCCGAAGAAAAACCAGCTGTGCAATTTTCCTTTTATTAATTGGGCCTTCGTAGCTCCTGAAACAATAAAAACACGAAAAAGGAGGTTTTCTGCCTCCCAGAAATTAAATACTAAAAATAGGGACTTTGTAGGAAAGTCCCCTAAATCATCTAAAACATGTAAAAACAATGATAAATATGCAAATAACATCCTAATATGGTGGTATAATGGTATAGATGATGAAAAAATGCACGTATCAACTCCCCCAAGCTTAAACCCTTACTTGTCCTCAAGTAAGTAAGGACATAGATCATTACATGCATCAATGGACTTATGGTTGATAAATAAATACGAGCATTGTATCATCATCATATTCAATTGCAATGTAAGATTAATGAATTAAAACTCATACACATAAGGGCAGCATAAGTAGAAGCTCTAGCAATCACCCCTTACACTTTGAAAGCAAATAACCATTGTATGTTGGACAATTGAATCACACTATTTTTAACATGCTTTTGCTCTTATGGCTAGCATCATAATGTTTAATACTTTACTGAAGTTTAAAGACAAGATAAACTCTCATTGGATAACAAGTTAAAGAAGACAAATGAAAAGACAGATATAAAATTATTTGCACCCTTGCTTCACTAGTAACTAGTGCAAACTTTAGTCATGGATGTTTCAATCAAGTTCTTATGCTCAAACAACCTTTATCTCACACTTTCCATGGCTAACCGAATCCTCGGTGCCTTCCTTTCATACACTTTACAAGAGCATAAGTATTGACACATCCATGATCATTATTTGCTCAAAAGATACTAGATTCTAACAAGAGTGTTTCATATCCTTTTCATTAACTATTCCCAACTTTTTATGCTACAAGACTATATCTCAACCTTAAACTTATTAATTCTCAAGTCATAATGACTCACTCTTTTCTTATTTATATTGAGCTAGATTCTACAATTGTCCAACATACTCAAGTTAATTAAATTCAAGGCAAGATGTGACTGAAACCTCTAAAATAAACCACGCTCATTTGCATGAGTGTTACCCATAAATCTCCAAACAAGAGAATCATGGATGACACCATACTTTAATATTCATTGATAAACCATAAGATAGGGATACATGATAATGCTCCATGAGCTCACACAAGCCTAAAAGAGATTGATAACTAAATGATAAAAGCAAAACACACCATGACTAGATAGATATGATAAACTAGTAAAGATAAAGACTAGGTGGAACTCCCCCAAGCTTGACGTTCTGCCAGTGCTTTCTCTGCTGCAGCCTCTTCTTTCTCATATTCTTCCTCCCATTCAGCCCTCTTCCATGGGAAAGGCCTCCCATTGTAGAAGGAGTTAGGTGGATCATTATACCTGAGGGTAGCAGCTGCTGCAATCTTCTTGAAGCGCTCTTCATACTCACAGTTTTGATTTTCCACATCCCACAGTAGAGCTTGATGCTTGTCCAACTCAGATGTGACATGTAGATACCTCTTCTCCAAGTCCTCCAGCCTCTCCTTGTACTCTTCAACCTTCTTCTCCAGCTCCAGGTTCATGAAGTGATGAGCATCAAGGCTGCGTTCAACAACAGTATTATACCTGAAGATCTTCTGTTCCAGGTCCTCCAGCCTCTCCTCCACCGTGCCAATGATCTTGGGAGCCTTCACCTCCTCTATGAGCATCGCGCCCTCCTTGAAGGACAAGGTCTTCATTGGTGCCATCACGGAGTTGAGGTAGCGGTTCACAACACCTCCCTTGGGGAAGCTCTCCCCCTCATGATCGGATCCGGAGCTAGACATGGCTAAAACCTGACAGACAGAAACAGCAAAAGCAAAGAACGCTCGAAAGCTCTCGGTACGAGATTAGATTGATGAAACGGGGTATATATTGACGGTTTTTAGGGCAAGACGAAGAGTCGGAGTCGAAAACGAAATCGGGACTCCGAGGGGCAAAAGGAGTGGGCCCACGCGGTCAGGGAATCTGGCCGCGTGGGACCCCCTCTTTTCCTTCTCGAAGCTCCGTCACGTCCAATTTTCTTGTCCCACACGTTAATTTCCATAAAAAATGATGTCCGTAAATATTACGCAATTCCGAGAAACTTTCCAGAGTAAAAGTTACCTTTTATTGATTTTGGATTTCTGAAACTGCAAACTTCTTTGCAATTACCTCCTCCGGTGTCTGTAAAATGAATTCCTCCACCTTTCCAATGAAGCTTTTTCCTGCAATATAATGTTTAAGGCGTTGTCCATTAACCACATGAGGTTTACCTTTCATATCACCATGAAGACGGATAGCTCCTGAACGGTATACTTCCTGTATCACTAATGGTCCCTGCCACTTTGAAGCTAACTTACCTGCAGAAAACTTGAAACGAGAGTTGTATAATAGCACTTGATCACCTACTTTGAATTCTTTCTTTTTAATTTTCTTGTCATGCCAAATCTTAACTTTTTCTTTAAACATCCTGGCACTTTCATAAGCTTCATTTCTCCATTCATCTAGTAGGTTTAAATCAAGAATTCTCTTCTCTCCAGCAGTTTTAAAATCAAAGTTCAATTGTTTAATAGCCCATCTAGCTTTATGTTCTAATTCAACAGGTAAATGACAAGCTTTTCCATAAACCATTTTATAAGGAGACATTCCCATAGGATTTTTAAAAGCAGTTCTATAAGCCCATAATGCATCGTTAATTTTAAGTGGCCAATCAGACCTAGACTTATTCACTGTCTTTTCCAAAATGAGTTTAATTTCCCTATTACTTAATTCAACTTGTCCACTAGTTTGGGGATGATAAGGTGATGCAATTCTATGGTTAACATCATATTTTGCCAAAGTTTTCCTAAGAATACCATGTAAGAAATGAGAACCACCATCAGTAATTAAAAACCTAGGAACACCAAACCTGGGGAAAATGATGTCCTGAAGCATCTTCATTGCCGTGGCATGATCTGCACTTTTGGTTGGAATTGCTTCCACCCACTTTGTAACATAATCCACTGCAACCAAAATATGAGTATGCTTTGTCTTTGATTCGGGGAAAGGTCCCATAAAGTCAAAACCCCACACATCAAATGGTTCAAGTGGTAAGGAATAGTTCATAGGCATTTCATTTCTCCTACCAATATTTCCTACTCTTTGACATTTATCACAAGATTTAACATATTCAGCACAATCCTTAAATAAAGTAGGCCAATAAAAACCAGACTGTAATACCTTTGCACCTGTACGATCTCCTGCATGATGTCCTCCATAGGGACTGTCATGACAATCTCTTATAATAGCCTGTTGTTCATACTCAGGTACACAACGTCTAATAATACCATCCACACTCTTCTTATAAAAAAGGATCATCCCAGAAATAATGTCTAAGATCATAAAAGAATTTCTTTCTTTGTTGAGTAGTGAAGTGTGGAGGTAAAACTTTACCAACAATAAAATTTGCATAATTGGCAAACCATGGAGATGCAACTTTAGCACTAGAAACATTAACAATTGCAAGTTGTTCATTAACAAAGCTATCATTAATAGGAATAGGATCATCAGGTATATTTTCCATTCTAGAAAGATGATCAGCTACTTGATTATCTTCCCCTTTCCTATCAACAATGTGTAAATCAAATTCTTGCAATAGAAGTACCCATCTTATTAATCTAGGCTTAGCATCTTTCTTATGCATTAAGTATTTAATGGCAGAATGATCAGTATGCAATGTGACTTTCGAATCAGTAATATAAGGTCTAAACTTGTCACAAGCAAATAGCACTGCTAAAAATTCTTTTTCAGTTGTGGCATAATTCCTTTGAGCAGCATCAAGTGTTCTACTAGCATAATAAATGACATTCAGTTTCTTATCAACACGTTGGCCCAAAACAGCCCAACTGCATAATCACTAGCATCACACATAATTTCAAAAGGCAATTCCAATCAGGAGGTTGAATAATAGGCACTTATTAAAGCATTTTCAAAATATTAAAGGACTCAATACAATCATCAAAAGAGAAAGGAACATCCTTTTGCAAAAGATTGGTTAGGGTTTTGATATTTTAGAAATCTTTAATAAACCTACGGTAAAAACCTGCATGCCCAAGAAAACTTCTTATACCTTTGAGATCCCTTGGGAATGGGAGCTTTTCAATAGCTTCTATCTTTGCTGGGTCAACTTCTATTCCTTTTCCAGAAATCTTATGCCCAAGAACAATACCTTCAGTAACCATGAAGTGACACTTCTCCCAGTTTAAAACTAAGTGTTGGTCTTCACAACGCTGCAAAACTTTGTTAAGGTTGAACAAGCAATTATCGAAGGAAGTACCATACACAGAAAAATCATCCATAAAGACTTCCATTATCTTTTCAATATAATCAGCAAATATAGCATTCATGCATCTTTGAAAAGTAGCAGGAGCATTGCACAAACCGAATGGCATTCTCCTATAAGCAAATGTACCAAATGGACATGTAAAAGTGGTTTTCTCTTGATCATCTTTATGAACAGGAATTTGGGAGAAACCTGAATAACCATCTAAATAGCAAAAGTGAGAGTGTTTAGATAACCTTTCTAACATTTGATCAATAAATGGCAATGGGTAATGATCTTTACGAGTTGCTTTGTTTAACTTCCTGAAATCAATACACATTCTATAACCAACAACAGTGCGTTGAGCTACAAGTTCATCCTCATCATTTGGAACAACAGTCATTCCACCCTTTTTAGGAATACACAATGAACTGGACTAACCCACTTACTATCAGCTATGGGATAAATGATACCAGCTTCAATAAGTCTTATTACCTCTTTCCTTACCACTTCCTTCATTTTTGGATGGAGACGGCGTTGATAATCAACAACAGGTTTTGCATCCTCTTCCAAATTAATTTTATGCATACATAGAGCTGGGCTTATACCTTTAAGATCATCAAGAGAGTATCCAATGGCTGGTCGGTGAGCTTTAAGCACATCAAGTAATTTCTCTTCTCTTCAGCTGAAAGGTTAGCACTAATAATGACAGGATATATGCTCTTCTCATCCAAATATGCATATTTCAGATTTGTAGGCAAAGGTTTAATTCAAAGCTAGGATCCCCTTTAGGTGGTGGTAGCACTCCTAAATTATCGGTGGGATATGCAATTGTAATTGTGGTGGTTGTTGCCATAATATTTTTCTAAAGCATCTTTTCCTCATTTAAATGGTTCATCTTGATTAAGCATATAACTTCTACACATCTGTTGAAGCTACAGCTACATGCAAGAGTTTCAATTATATCTTCAGAAATTGGCTCTTTCACAATGTTTATCAGCAAATTTGAAAAGTTGAACTCAAGTTTTTCACCAGCACATTAATAAACACTTTCTCTTTAGCAAATTAATTTCAGCACCAACAGTGTTTAAGAAAGGTCTACCAAAAATGATAGGACAAAAAATCTTGAGGACAACCAAGCACAATAAAATCAGCAGGATATTTATTTTGCCAATCAATACTTCAACATCTCTAACAATTCCAAATGGACTAATATAATCTTTATTAGCAAGTTGAATTGTCATACCTGTCTCTTCCATAATGATAGGATCAATATCCGGCTTGATTTCAAGATACAGAGAATATGGAATGACACTAATGCTTGCTCCAATATCACATAAGCCATGATAACTAGAAGTCCCAATAGTGCATGATATAACAGGCTTACCAACCTTGGCCGAATTGCCTTTAACAACTTTAGTAGCATCTTCACATAGATAAACATCAACAGGATCTTCTTCATTTAATTGTTTGATAATAGAGATTTGACTGTTGACTTCCATCTGTTCATAAGGCTGAGATCTTCTTCTTTTACTCTTGTTAGAAACAGCAATAAGTAAATTTTCCTTGACTTGGTTTGGATATGGTGGTGCCTCAACATACTCCTCAATTGTCAAGGATGACACTGGTTCTACCTGTTTAATAACTTTGGGTACAACAATAGATTGTTTAACAGGTTCAACATAAGCTTCAAACCCAGTTTTAGGAATACCAATATGATTAGCAAAAGATTTAGCTACCTCAATTATAACATAAGGATCAAGATTAAAAGTATCACTCAGATTTTTAAACAAGGTAGAAGTAGAGAAATTCTCTACACATGAATACTCATAGTCCAGATAGGGCTCATTACCTTTATCAAGATCCCAATGACCAGTATTCTCAGAAATAGTCTCCAATAAATTCCATGCTTCTTCTTCAGTATTATTTGTAAAGCTTCCACTAGATGAATTATCCAGAAATTCCTTTTGTTGCCTTGGTAGCCTCACATAAAAGTTTATCAGAATAATTTTCCTTGTAAGATCATGACAAGGATTCTTGCGGAGGAGTTCCTTTAACCTCCCCCAAGCTTGAGTAATACTTTCTCCCAGATGTGGCCAGAAATTAAATATATAGCAGCGGTTCTCATAAGCTTCTCTAGGAGTAAAATACTTAAGAAAGAAAACCTTCCTCAAAATACTCCAGTCCATAGTGACTTCTTCATCTAAAGACCTGAACCAAATACGAGCATTACCAGATAAAGACAGATATAACAGCTTCCTTTTTACCTGATCTTCAGAAATACCAGGAAGTCTAAATAAACCACATATAGCCTCAATTGTTTCCATGTGTTCACGTGCAGATTTAGTTCCATCCCCTGTAAATGGATTTTTCATAACTCTTTTAACATGACCAACGGGAATTTTATATCCCACTTTAGGTATCTCAGGCACAGTAGTTTCAACAGTTTTAGGAGCATAAGCACTTTCATATAGAGCAAGATGCGAGGCACGATTCATAAATGCCATAGTAGCAATGAGATAAAACAGTAAATAAAATTCACCTTTCAAGTTTCCTTACCAAACTTCTTACCAATAGCGCTACGCTCCCCGGCAACGGCGCCAGAAAAGTATCTTGATGACTCCCAAGTGCAGGAGATCAATTGTAGTACCTTTCGAATAGAAAAGGTTGTCGAACCCACGAGGAGCTGAAGGTATTGGTTATTAGAAATGATAAATAGACAATAAAAGATGCAAGTGTTTTTGGTATTTTCGATTGTATAATTGCAAGACAGTGACAATGCAGCAAATAAATGGTAACAAGTAAAAGCTCTCAAAGAGAGAGAAAGCCCAATCCTCTATGTGTAAGAGGACAAGCTCAAGTGATGTGTAACTTATATGTGGAAAACGTTCCCGAGGGCGGCATGGATATTGCTAGGCATATAGATTTATTAAACAACACGTTGAATATCTTGTCTAGTTTTAATCTTCTTCGGACGGAGCTATTATTAGGTACAGCTAAATAAATAGACTAAACCCCTTATGATGGATCATGTGGCCAATTAAATGACAGCACAAGAATTATTAAGATATAAAATCCCACCATAGCATTACGCTCTAGGTCCCCGATACTAATACCCCGTAAAGTAACTTAATGATTCGGTCTCAGGCTTTCGTGTCCTCCCAAGTCTCCCTCACGCCATTACACTACGGTGTTCTCCTATGAGCCCATATAGGTGAAGTGTTGTGCAGTCGACGTTCGCACAACACCATCATAGAATCACACAAAAAGATAAACACTAGACAAAATACCAACACATGTCATATATAAATCATTGCCAATTCATCCTATGCCCTCAGGAACATACGGGAACTACTCACAACGTGCAAACATGGTGACATTCAGTGGCATAAGTGGTACAACACAATCTGAAAATATAACTTCACCACCAAATAATGACAAGTACTCAATCACAAACATGAATAGTAGCACAAGACAAGTATCTAGGGTATAGCAACTCTCAAACTACGAGGGGGACGGAGTGGATCACGGAGATGATGATGGAGATGGTGCTGGTCTTGGTGATGGTGATGATGTAGAGGCCTCCTCCCACGCCAAGGGGAGAGGTGATGACGATGACGATGATTTCCCCCTTCTCCGGAGTTCTGGAGCAGAAGGATCTGATCCTCCTCGGAGGGAATCAGGAGTTTCGCCACCGCCGCGACCTCGGATAGTCTCATAAAAATTAGGGCGTTACTTTTCGGGCGAGACAGAGACCTCGTTAAAAAGCCCCAGGAGAGGAAGTGCCCGAGGCTCCATTTGGTGGGTCCCACGCGGTCAGGGAATCTGGCCACGTGGACCCACCCATTTTGGGCCTCATGTCCTTCCTCGCTTGCTTCTTCTTCCCTCTGGTATTCTCCCGAAGAAAAACCAGCTGTGCAATTTTCCTTTTATTAATTGGGCCTTTGTAGCTCCTGAAACAATAAAAACACGAAAAAGGAGGTTTTCTGCCTCTCAGAAATTAAATACTAAAAATAGGGACTTTGTAGGAAAGTCCCCTAAATCATCTAAAACATGTAAAAACAATAATATAATTATGCAAATAACATCCTAATATGGTGGTATAGATGATGATATAAAATGCATGTATCAATCGCTTGTCAAAATTCGAAACTAGATCAATTGATGGCATCTTTGTTGGTTACTCCACAAACTCTCACGGCTATAGAGTCTACAACAAGACCACCGGTCAAGTTGAAGAGTCTAGTGACGTGAAGTTTGATGAGGATAATGGCTCCTGATGACGTGGATCACATGTTCGTTGGGAGACCCCAAGAGGAAGGTATGAAGCAGTGTAGCAGCAGTTTCCCTCAGTATGAAACCAAGGTTTAATCGAACCAGTAGGAGCAAGAAATCACTTCTGAAGGTTGTCAGTGGCGCGCTGACATGGAACCTGCACACAACACAATCAAACTACTTTGCCCCAATGAAACAGTGAGGTTGTCAATCTCATCGGCTTGCTGAAAACAAAGTATTAAACGTATGGTGTGGAAAACAGTAGTAAATTGCAGAGAATGAAAAGGAACAATGATTGCAGTTGGTTGTATTATCAGTGTAAAAGAATGGACCGGGGTCCACAGTTCACTAGTGGTGTCTCTCCATAAAAGATAACTAACATGCTGGGTGAACAAATTACAGCTGGGCAATTGACAAAGTATTGAACGCATGACAATGCATATATATGACATGATGATTACTATGATATTCATGTGGGCATTACGACAAAATACATAGACCGTTATCCAACAGCGCCTATGACTAATAATCCACCTCCAGGTTGTCATACCGAGTTCCCCGTTGGTATTAAGTTGCAAGCAACGGATAATCGCATTAAGTAATGTGCGTAATGTAAACAAATGCATTAGACCTAACGGCGCACCCTTAAGCTAAGCATCGATTATTTTATCCCTAGTGGCAACAACACATCACCAATCTTAGAAGTTATTGTCACTCTCCCAGATTACCGGAGGCATGAACCCACTATCTAGCATAAATACTAACTCTTGGAGTTACAAGCATCTACTTGGCCAAAGCATCTACTAGTAACGGAAAGCATGCAAGATCATAAATAACATATAAGATAGATTGATAATCAACTTGACATAGTATTCAATATTCATCGGATCCCAGCAAACACAACATGTAGCATTACAATAAGATGATCTTGATCATGATAGGCAGCTCACAAGATCTAAACATGATAGTGTAAAGTGGAGAGACAACCATCTAGCTACTGCTATGGACCCGTAGTCCAAGGATGAACTACTCACGCATCACTCCGGAGGCAGGCATGGTGATGTAGAGCCCTTCGGTGATGATTCCCCTCTCCGGCAGGGTGCCGGGAAGAGCTTCTGAACCCTCCCAGGCTAAGGTTGACGGCGGCGGCGTCTCTAGAACTTTTCGTGGATAATGGCTCGGGTATTTAGGGTTTCGCGTTGGGAAGATTATATAGGCGAAAGGGCCGCGGCTGGAGACGCCCATGGGGCCCACACCACCCCACGGCGCGGCAGAGAGTGGGGCCGCGCCACCCCATGGTGTGGCTGGCTCGCGCCCCCCCCCCCCCCTCCGTCTCTCCTTTGGACTCCGTGTACGTGTTGGAAAAATAGGAGGTCCTGTCCAAATTTCGTCCAATTCCGAGAATATTTCGAAACTAGCTTTTCTGGAATACAAAAGCAGCAGAAAACAGGAACTGACACTGTGGCATCTTGTTAATAGGTTAGTCCCAGAAAATGCATAAAAATGCTATGAAGTGTATATAAAACATGTAACAATTGGTATAATATCAACATGGAACATCATAAATTATAGATACGTTTGAGACGTATCAGCTCCCAAGTGGGGCAAGTTGACTCTAATGTGGTAGGAGATGTTCCCATGGAGCTCGCCTTGAGGAGGATGGCAATTGGTGATATCCGTCCTATTGAAGAGGACCCTTCTCAAGTTTAGCCTCCTCAAGACTCATCACCTATCCAAGTTCCTCGAGTGATCCAAGAACAAGCTACGAGCCCTCAACCAAACGAGCAAGTTCAAGAACAAAGTGATCCCATTGTCGAACAAGATCATCCCATTGTTGATCAAGTCCAACCCAATGATACGACATATGATGTTCAAGAACAAGCTCATGATGGTGCACAAGACCAGGAACAACTTCATGATCAAGAACAAGTTCAAGATCAAGGTGGTGCACATGACTCCCATGATGAAGGTTATGATCAAGCTACATCTCAAGAAACTTTGGAGGAAGTCAAGGCAAGAAGAGCAATGAGAAGAGAACGAGACCTCGTCCTCAAAGAACATACTTTGGATAAAGTCCTCGGAGATGTTAGAGGCAAGGTCGTCACAAGAAAACAATTGGCAAGCTTTAGCACCAATCATGCTTTTGTCTCCTTCATCGAGCCCAAGAAAGTATACGAAGCCCTTGAAGATCATGATTGGGTGGAGGCCATGCATGAGGAGCTAAACAATTTCAAGCGCAACAAGGTGTGGAAGTTGGTGCCAAGGCCAAAAGATTGCAAGAACGTCATCGACACAAGGTGGGTATACAAGAACAAGCAAGATTCAAACGGCATTGTCATTCGAAACAAGGCAAGATTGGTGGCACAAGGCTTCTCTCAAGTCGAAAGTGTTGATTTTGGTGAAACCTTTGCTCCCGGTGCTCGCCTTGAGTCTATTCGCATCTTGCTTGCATATGCATCTCATCATAACTTTAAACTAAAACAAATGGATGTTAAAAGTGCTTTTCTCAACGGTCTAATTAATGAGTTGGTATATATGAAGCAACCTCCCGGGTTTGAAGACCCCAAGTATCCCGATCATGTCTATAAGCTCGAGAAGGCACTCTATGGCCTAAAGCAAGCCCCACGTGCGTGGTATGAGCACCTTCGCAAGTTTCTAGTCGATCGTGGATTTCAAGTGGGTGTCATAGATCCCACCCTTTTCACCAAGAAGGTTGGAGGGAACCTTTTCATATGCCAACTCTATGTTGATGATATCATATTTGGTTATACTAACAATGCTTTCAATGCTGAGTTTGCCAAGCTTATGACCAGCAAGTTTGAGATGTCTTCCTAGGTTTTGAAGTGAAGCAATATAGGGAAGTCACCTTCATCAAGCAAGCCAAATATACCCAAGACATGATCAAGCGATTCAACTTGGCGGGTGCCAAGATTAGCAAGACCCCGATGTCCACAAAACATGATCTCCACACCGACACCGAGGGTAAAGATGTTGATCAAAAGCTTTATCGTTCTATGATTGGTTCTTTGCTTTATCTTTGTGCATCTAGACTGGATATCATGTTTAGTGTGGGTAAGTGTGCAAGGTATCAAGCGGCTCCTAAGGAAAGCCATATGATGGCGGTTAAGAACATCCTTCGATATTTGATTCATACCCCGAACTTTGGTCTTTGGTATCCCAAGGGTTCAAGCTTTCATCTCATTGGGTATTCGGACTCGGACTATGCCGGAGAGAAGAAGGATAGGAAGTCCACTTCCGGGGGTTGCCAATTTTTTGGTCGCTCCTTGGTATGTTGGTCTTCCAAGAAGCAAAATTGTGTTGCTCTCTCCACCACTGAAGCCGAGTACATCTCCACCGCGGGTTGTTGTGCTCAATTGCTTTGGATGAGGCAAACCTTGATGGACTATGGAGTCAACTTCGACAAGGTGCCTCTCTTTTGTGACAATGAGAGTGCCATCAAGATCGCCCACAACCCCGTGCTACATTCCAAGACGAAGCATATTGAAGTGCGTCACCACTTCATCCGGGAGCACGTGGAAAGGGGCAACATTGACTTGTCTTATGTAGGTACCAAGGATCAACTCGCGGATATCTTCATGAAGGCCCTTGATGAAACAAGATTTCGAGAGTTGAGGAATGAGCTAAATATCATTGATGCGAGTAACTTTGCTTGAGCACCGCGCACACCTACCCATAGTGTACTTGATAACTAGTTTGGGTGTAGGCATAGTTGTAGGGGGAGTGTAGCTCAATCCATGAGTCAACATTCTTCCTATGATGCCAATATAGACAATTCGTGCTACATTTGGTCACTTTCGGTGACAATATGTGCTTCAACGATGAGTGTTGGCCGGGAATCCAAGATACATCTTCGCGGTTCCGGGTTGACTTTACTCATATATGGTGGCTTCGGCCACCGCCCTCCTTATGAGGAGTTGGATCTTATTTGGTGTTTTAGATCTCTTTGAATTTTGGAGAGAACACTCATTTTTGGCTTTTCAAATTTGTCTCATGCAAATTGGGTTTGCTCTCCTTCCCACAGTTCCATCTCTATCCTAAGCCAAATATCTCATCCCAAAAGACACTTCCATCTAAAAATGTGCATCTTTTGTTGTTCCCGGTGTGTGTAGTGTGCCGGAACCGGTGGCATAACGGAGAAAATGACTCTTAATGAGCTCTTTTTGAAGTTCTGCCCCTGGCACCGGTACTACCGCCACGAACTTGGCAGTACTACCGCTGATGCGGGTGCTCTGCCCCATCCAGCGTGTACCACGGGCCCACGCTGCAGTAACCGGATTGGGCGGTAGTACCGCTGGAGCGGATCCGTTAAGGTGACGGTTCGTGGGGGGAGTGGGGAAAGTCAACCACTCAATCCCCATCTCCTCCGACCCTCTTCTTCTCGATCTGCCACCGCCGGCCATCTCCACCACCGGACGGCGCCGCCCCCGACCGTGGCTCTCGCCGCCTCTGCCCATGGTCGGCTCCGGCATCTCCTCCTCGCCCCCGATCAGTTGCCATGAGCTCCGGTTTGTCCTCTCCCTCTCTCTCAGCTAGTTGATAGTTGGAGATGTATTAGTGGACCAATCTTAGTTGTTCTTGTCGATTTGGCTTGGGAGAGATGCATCATTGGTCACCTAGAACCTTGTGTAGACCTAGTTTGAAGACTCCATGGCTAATTTCGTAGTTCCTCATCTAGCATCGGTAGATTCACCGGTGGTGGTTATCCAACTTACTTAGTTGTTTTACCACCTATGGTCTTATCTCCTCCACTAGTTGGTGTACTCTTGCTTAGCCTTTGATTGTTCTACTAGTTGTATCCCTGTGTTCTTTGTGTTCCAATCATGAACAATTCTTGTTGCACATTACTCGTCTATGCTATCCCTCCTCTTGCTAATCACAGGTGATTTTGGTTCGGTAGGTTCTCGTGCTCAGGGCAAGAAGCCCAAGACAATGGGTGTTGCTGAAGAATCCTCGGGCAAGGGCAGGGTCAAGCAAGGGTTCGCAAGGCTCCTCCCTCCTTCGCGAATCTGACAGATGCATAGTATGTTGATCTGAGAAAGTCCAATCCCTATGAGTTTGCCTGCATGGACTTGGATCCAAAGGTTCGAGGGACCAATCCCTATTTTCACACCGTCTTTCAACAACATTGCTATCATACTTATCTTCACAAGGATTAAACGAACAATGTGGTGAAGCAGCAATACATTGACATTGCCCACATGGAGAGGCACCCCGAGTATTTTGAAGAGGCTCTCCAGATTTGCAAGGAACTTGACATCCTCCGCTTTATTCAGCTCCGTGCAAACTTTGATGAAGATCTTGTGTGTCAGTTCTTTGCCACCATGTCTTTCAACTTGCTGGACCGCTCTATTACCTGGATGACCAAGGCAGAACAGCTCACGGCCTCGTGGAGTGACATTGGGACATTGCTAGGGTATGTTGATCATGGTATGGTTCCTCCAGCTGACTTTTCTGCAAATTGGTTCCGTGTTCATACGGAAGACAATCCTCTGGCCAAGCATCTTCTTGCTCCTCTCTACGTTTGGGAAAAGTACACTGCGGGTCACTCCGAGGGTCTTTACCCTCCCTATGAGATTATGCACAGGATTTTCTGGGAAACAATCAACCCAAAGGCGGGCAGCATTGATGAGATTCATGGGTTCCTCACCACCCTTTTGATAAGGATGCACGAGTTCAAGACCAAGGGGAAGAAGTTGGATGTTATGGACTATCTATGGAATGAGTTTTGGCATATTTGCATCAACAAGAAGAATGCAGCTTTTGGCCCCTATGTCATGAAGATCATCATTTGGGCTTGGAGCAAGGATCTTCCCATGGCGGGTCTCTCGAATCCCAACTCTTGGACCACTCACAAGCCCAAGCAGCTGCACATCAAAGATCATAGTTATGAGACTGCTCAAGCTAGGAAGAAAGCCAAGAACAAAGCCACTGCTGAGGCTGCTACTTGGGGTGCTGGCCCTCCCAAGAAGGAAGATCCAATGACTTGGATGGGTCGTTAAATAAAGAAACTTTTCTGCATTCAAAAGGCGCTTCAGACAAGGGAATATAATCACCATGTTGCACATAAGCTTGCTCGTCAACAAGAAGTTTTGGACTGCCGTGCTCGTGGTGAAGTTGTGGCGTCCGGATCGGAGAAGGAGATCACCAATTCTGATGATTGGAGGGCCAAGGACTCCAAAGGCAAGGTTTGCGAGTGGTCTGACTATGAAGGAGAAGAAGAAGTGTCCTCTCGTCATCGTCCTCGTCCTGCTAGCAACGAGAACCTCTCCGAATGACCTTTGGGATGCTAGCATCGATTTCTTCTCTTTTTGGTGTCTTGATGCCAAAGGGGGAGAAATATCTATTAGGTATTCGGGGATTTGCAAGGGATAGTCACAAGTTTTCGTTGTTTTAGCTATTTGTGTTTTATGAGCTTGTGAACTTGTTTACTTTGTGTTTGTGAACCTTGTTGCATGGTGTAAGACATGTTAAACCTCGTTATCTTTGTTTCCATGCTTATATGCTTGTTGTTTTGATTATATCTTGCATGGTTTGGAAAACATGGTGGGAGTGTTGATCCTATTTGGTATGCATTTGAGCATTCAAAAGCTACTCTTGAATAATGCATACTTCTAGGGGGAGCTCCATCCATTTTTCTCCAAAACCGTTTTGTGGCAAATTGTTGTATTGTCATCAACCACCAAAAAGGGGGAGATTGAAAGAGCATTGTTGCTCTTAATCGTGTTTTGGTGATTGATAACAATACAATAGTAGCTTTTAACTTGTTGTCTAAGTTTACACAGGTTCTATAAACGGTTCTATGTCTCTCACACTTTAAAGAGAAGAAAAAGGAGTGTAAATATGCCAGGGGCGGTAGTACCGCTAGCTTCTATTGCTTCTTGTACAACGGCAGTACCGCTCGCACTACCGCCTAAACCGCGTTCGGGAGCATTTACCGGAAGTACCGCCGCGCAAGCGGCGGTAGTACCGCTGGCGTCGGTGCGTTACGGTACCGCGGCAGTACCGCTCGCACTTCCGCTTAATTTGCATTCGGGCGCGCATAGCGGAAGTACCGCCGGGGAGCGGCAGTACCGCTTGTGCGGATTTTGAAGACGAGCGGTAGTGCCGCCAGCACTACCTCTTAAAACGAGTTCGGTGCCGCTTAGCGGAAGTACCGCCAGGCAGCGGCAGTACCGCTTGTGCAGAATCTGGAAGACGAAGATCAGGGCGTTGACCGCCCAAATGAAGGCTCCCGCACCACCGGTACTACCGCCCTTTCAGCAGCGGTAGTACCGCCAGTGTGGGAAAGATGCCCCCAACGGACAAAATTGAAGGGAGGGTATTTAGTGCCCTTCACCTACCTTGGAACATTTGAGCTTCACAAAAATATCTTGCCACCATTGTTGAGAGCTTCATTTAAGAGATCTCCCACTCCCACCAACCAATTGCCTTCATACTTTGAGGAGTGAAGGAGGAGGTCCCGATCTACATCTCCACCGAAGGAATTTCAAATCCATCATCCCCTTTGTGGTTTTTGTTCCTCCTTGGGTTGCTTGTAACCCTAGGAGGCCTTTATGGGTTCCGGATACCTCAACTTGTTTGCGAGGTGCTCCAGGATATTGTTGGGAGGCTCCAAATCATTGTGGAGTTCCCCGACCTTTGTGCACGGCTTGGTCGCCTCAAAGGTGACCTCATAGTGGAAGAGCTACACCCTCATCGGCAAAGCTCGCGGAGAATAGAGTGAGCACATTCGTGCTATTGGAGTGCCTAGGTGGCTCCACACTCCTCCAACGTAGACGTACTTCCCTTGGGAAGGAACTACGGGAATCACGGTTACTTCTACCCTTTACTTGTTGCTTCCGCTACGCTTTATATCTTGCTTGTATCACATAGGTTGTATTCATCTAGTGCACATCTAGTCAACCTTTGTTACACTTGCTCTAGCCCTAATTAAAAGGAAAAAGGTTAAAATTTGGTAGTCGCCTAATCACCCCCCCTCTAATCAACCTTTCAATTATATTTTATGGGACATGATCCTATGAATCAAACAACTTTTATAGTAAAATTTCCTATAAGATGCAATACTACAAAACAATTATGACATTCCTTTGAATCAAAGGGGCCCTAAGGGCATCTCCAACGGCAACCCCCTCCCCAAAGGCCAATTGGAGTGCCGGACACGAAAAATCGGCCAAAGCGGCACCCTCCATCTGTCCGGCCCAACCCACTTTCTGTCCGACCCCCGAGCAGGCCTCAAACTTGAGGGCAGCCTAGGGGTGTCGGATAATACCTCCGACAGGTGGGTCCCACATGGCAGACACACATGGGAGGCAGACGCCCGGTCAGGTAAAATGGCTTCTCGTCTGTTCCGAAGCAGTTGTTCACATGCGCCGTCATGCAGCCTACCCACGCGTCCACCTCCATTAGCGTCGGTGCCTGCCTCGACCACTTCACCTAACCCGTTATAGCGCACCAGCCCCCAATATCCAGCTCCAACTCCGACCCCAATCTCACCGCCATCGAGAAGAATGGTGCACAACGACGAGGCCGGTCGCTAGACCTCTATAGCGACGCCTACCGGGGCCACAACCTCCTCCTCGACGAGGCGTGGTTGTTCGAGTGGTACGACCTGTACGTGCCGCCAGACTAAGGGCTTCCGAAGCATTGGTAGCTCAGACTCGCGGGCCGCATCGTTCAACCACTGCCCAATAGTAGGGAGCTTAGCATGCGCATCCTGCAACTGAAAGGGCATTTCGTGATCCCCTATGTTTTGTTTGTTAGTTAAAAACACTAGTGAGATCTTAATCAGGTGCTAAGTGATGCAGGTGTCAGCTGTATAAAAATATGTGTGCATCAACACCAAAAAGAGAGAAGAAAAGAGCATCCAGATTTTTGGTAGACGGATATTCCGGTGTCTACCGGATTATCCGGTTCAGTTGAAGCAATGTGGTAATTTGGCTAAGGACCGGAACGCAGAGGCTACTGGAGGTAGCCGGATATTTCCAAACCGTAAATTCCGATGGCTATCGGATTATCCGTTCTGGCGAAGCAAAGTGAAAAATGGCTAAGGACCGGAAATCGAAGGTACTGTAGGGAGCCGGATATTTTGAATCTGATTTTCCTGAATGTAATTGGATAATCCGGTTAGTCGATTATCTGGTTCCATCTTGAATCGGATTATCCGGTTCGCAGACTCTCCAACGGCCAGAATTTTGGGAGGGGTATACCCCTCCACCTACCTCCAGCCAAGTAGCAAGCTCCAAATTGAAGTCCACCATTATTGCAAGCTCAAGAATCACTAGATCTCCCAATCCCTCCACCCAAACTTGTTGATCTTTGGAGGATTGAAGGAGAAGGTCTGGCTCTACTACTTCACCAAAGTGTTTTTTATTTCCCCCTCATTCACTTGAGGGATTTGAGCCTAGGGTTTCCACTGGGAAAACCTAAGCATCTTGTTGTACTTACTTGCTTGTTACTTTTGTGTAGTAGGTGTTGTGGTGCTTGGGAGCCCTCAATCCTTTTGTGGGTTGAGCCTCAAGTTTGTTGTAAGGGCTCCGGATTCCACCTTGAAGGATTCCGATAGTGAAAGGTGAACCGATCTTTTGGGAAAGATTCATCGGAGAATAGGGTGAGGCCATTTGTGGCGCTTGAGTTTGAAACTCACACCCCTCCAACGAGACGTACTCCCCTAAAAATGAGGAAGTCGGGAATACATCCTTGTCTCCACGTGTTTCCCGTTCGGTTACTCTTTACTTGCTAGTTCTTATTTGTATCGTGCCTAGTCTAGTGTTAACTTGTCATATAGGTAAATTCACCGTAGTTACATATTTAGAGAATTTACCTTTGTGTCAAGCCTAAATCTGAAAAAGAGCTAAAAATTGAGTAGCACCTATTCACCCCCCCCCCTCTAGGTGGCCATACCGATCCTTTCAATTGGTATCAGAGCCTCGGCTCTTTATTCGGGCTTAACCGCCTAAGAGAAGTATGCCACTCGATGAGAATGGAGTTGAGATTCCCGAGCTTCCCACCGAACCCACTTCGGTTTCCGTGGAGGACTTCAATACCTTGAAGTCCACTATGGAAACCAAAATGGACAAGTTGCAAGAGATGATCTTGAAACTCATGGAAGCTAAGGGTATCTCATCTGCACCCACCACTCTTTCTTCGGAGGTTGACAAACCAGAGAATGAAGAGGTTGGTGGGAAGAAGGGGGTTCATAAAGATAAAATTGACTACCCACCTAAACCACCTAATGGTTCGGAAGTATATGGTGCCGTTCCTTTTCCATATACTCTCCCGACCTACGTATCCCTCATCCTCCTATACACCTAAGGGGAAACCCACCTAAGCTAATGGTTTGAGGAAATGAGCAACAAGTCCGAAGGGTTCTTCATGGAAGATGGAGAAGACCATGAGAAAATGTATCGAAGACTCAAGTCCCTTGCCAATGCCTATAAAGCTCTTGGTGGGACTCATGTGAATGATGAGTGGATCAAGAGGAAGTATGTGAATGCTCTCTTGCCCTTTGAACGGCCGACTTGAAGAGTCTCCAAGGAAGGCACAACTATCCACAATTGACCTCCAATGAAGTCATGCAAGAGATGCAATCTTTCAAAGTTCAAGCCAAAATTGCACAAGACTCTCGTGCCCGAGCTATTGGAATGCAACAAGGAGCTCACTTGCTTTGAAGGCCAAGGTGGTTGAACACAATGAAGATCAAGATTGTGAAGATGTGTCCTCCATGGACCCCGAAGAACTCAAGATTGCTCATAGGGACTATGTGGCTCTTGCGGCAAGGACCTTTTGGAAGAACCCATCCAAAGCTAAAGCTCAAGTGGAGCAAAAGTTCAAATCTAGTGGTTACAAGGAGGGCAACCCAAAAATGAAGACTTGCTTCAATTGCCAAGATAGATATCACTATGTTGCCGAGTGCCCTATGAGAACCGTGAAGAACATGGAGGAAGGCTTGTTCTCAAGAATGCCTCAAAGTCCCCTAGCAAGAAACCTTTCTTCAAGAAGAACCTTCCCAACAAGAAGCCTCCTTCAAGAATGGTATTGGTGACAAGAGAGGAGTACATGTCCGGGGGTGAGAGTGATGAAGAAGAAACCACAAGTGAAGTGGCCGCTATTGCCATTACTTCATCAACACCATCATCCCTCTTCGAATCTCCCAATGAGAATGTCCCAATCCAATCCGCCAAGTGTCTCATGGCCAAGGCCACCGAGGTATCATCTCCTTCCCCTCCAAGACTATAAATGAAATGGATGATCTTATGAGTCTTAGAGTAAAGGAAGAAAATGTTGCTTTGGATCGTTTCATGACTAACTTGCAAGGTGAAGCCAAGAACGCTTTGAAGCTCTCATGAGCGATTATGGGCGGATTCAAGAGGAGCTTGATGAGAAGAAGAGACTTGAAAGAGTATGCTAATGATATTGCTTCTCTCACCGTGGCTCTTGAGGAAGAGCATGAGCTTCGTGTTTCTCTTGAAGAGAAACTTGAAAATCTTGATGAGTCACAAAATGCAATCTTTTCTCAAATCATTAAAGAACGTGACCATGCTATTGCAAAATATAAGCTTTACAAGAAAAAAAGGTTGAATTTGGTGTTGGTCATGATAGACTAACCGAGGAGCTAGAGAAGCTCACCAAGGCTCACAAGGCCTTGGAGAGTGAACACTCTACTCTCACCAAGTCTTTTGAACAACTTCAAATTCAATCATCTAAAACTAATGTTCCTAGTTCCTCTACTTCTTGTGATCATGCAAATGTCATTGAGGAAAATGCTAGGTTGAAGAGTGAACTTGCCAAGGCCTCTAGTTCCCAAAGTAAGCCTCTTGTTGATCTTTTGCAATGCAAAAGCCACACATTGGGAAAGAGGGTCTTGGTTATGTTGCCAAGAAGAAGAAGAAGAAGAACAAGAAGAAGGCCAAGCCCGCACAAGCAAAGAAGACTACCATTGCGAGTGGTGATGCCACAAGGGGCAACACTCCTCGTAGTGACTTTGCGGGACATGCTAACCCCAACTATATTCTTTATGTTGATTATTATGGGGATGTTATGCTAAATATGTTGGTCCTTATGATGGTTTCATTGCTTACTCTATTTGGGTTCCTAAGACCCTTGTTGCTAACAAAAGAGGACCCATTGCAAGATGGGTACCTAAAACCAAGCAATGATTTCTTGTAGGACTATGCTTCCGGTGGGTCGAAATGGGTGATTGATAGTGGATGTACAAGTCATATGACCGGAAGCAAGGAGATGACGGAGATGAGACCAAATGATAATCATGCAACCGTCACTTATGGAGACAAGTCTAAAGCTAAGGTATCGGGCCTCGGCAAGGTGGTAGTAGCAAGGGATATCACCCTTGTGAATGTCATGCTTGTGAGTCCCTTGGTTACAATTTAATGTCCGTTCGTGCACTTAACAAGATGGGCTTTGCCGTCCATTTTGATCTTGATATTGTGGTACTCATGTGGAGCAAGACTCTAAAGGTCGCTTTCGTTGGGTATGTTAAAATGAGTTGTTTGTGGTGGACTTTTCGGAGTCTACCAACACTCAAGCAATGTGCCTATTCGGAAAGGCCGACGTGGGGTGGTTGTGGCATCGCCGCTTGTCCCATGTCAATATGAGAACTTTGCAAAGTCTTCACAAGGGTGGCCACATTCTTGGACTAAAAGAGAATGTTTCTTTTCTAGAGATCGTCTTTGTAGGGCTTGTGTTGAAGGAAAGATGCATGATTCTCCCCACCCCACAAGACCATCATTTCATCAACGAGGATATTGGAACTTCTTCATGTTGATCTTTTGGTGCCGTGCCTCAACCAAGTCTTGGTGGGAAGAAGTATTGCTTGGTGATTGTCGATGACTATTCAAGATTTACATGGGTTTATTTCTTCAAGTCGAAGAGTGAGACCCAACAAGCCGTCATTGACTTCTCCAATGAAGTGCAACGTCAACACAATGTCCTATATTGGCCATTAGAAGTGACAATGGCTCCGAGTTCAAGAACTACACCCTAAATGAGTTTCTTAGTGAAGAGGGAATTCGTCATCAATATTCCGCTGCGTATACCCCTCAACAAAATGGTGTAGCCGAGAGGAAGAACCGGACCCTTATGGATATGGCAAGGTCTATGTTGGCGGAGTTCAAGACCCCACTTTTCTTGTGGGCCGAGGCCATCTCCACGGCATGTCACTCATCTAACCGCCTCTACTTCCGCACGGGCAAGAAACTCACTCCATATGAAATGCTTACCGGCAACAAGCCCAATATTTCCTACTACCGGGTGTTCGGTTGTAAGTGTTTCTATAAGATCAAAGGTTATCGTTTATCTAAATTTGAGTCTAAGGCTTTAGAGGGTACTTTTGTTGGTTACGGTGCCGAATCCCACACTTATAGAATCTACGACAAGTCCTTCGGGACCGTTGTAGAATCTTGTAGTGTGGAGTTCGATGAGAATGACGGCTCCCAAGTGGCGCAATTTCATGTTCGTGATGTAGATGATGAGGAACCTCAAGATGCAATAAGGCGAATGGGCGTGGGATTCTTTCGCCCAATCGAGATCACCATGAGGCGCCTCAAGAAGGACCAAGCTCCACCCATGTGGAGCATTCATCATCACAAGTGGAAACCGCACCATCCGATGGAGCAAATGATGCACCAAGCCAAAACAAGTTCAAGACCCTCCTCAAGTTGATCAAGTTGCTACGCAAGAACCAAGTTCTCCAATTATTGATGCTAGCCATGATCAAGACCAAGGTCCATCCTCTCCTTCTAGTGATGAAGGTGTGCACATTGAAGACCAAGGTCATCATTCCGGTCAAGACGGGGACACAAATGATCAAATGATCAAGATGATCAAGAGATTCCTCCAAGCTCTCGTGAGGAGATCGACACCCGTCGTCATGCAAGAAATGTCAAGACCATGGAAAGAAGACAACACTTGTTGGAAATATTATTGGTGATTTGAAGAGCAAGGTTGTGACTAGAAGACAATGTGCAAACTTTAGTGAACATCAAGCACACATATCCATGGTGGAACCAAAGAAAGTCTTTGAAGCTATTGAAGATCCGGATTGGTTGAATGCAATGCATGAAGAGCTCAATAACTTCAAGCGCAACAAGGTGTGGAAGCTAGTTGAGAAGCCAAAGGAGTGCCGCAATGTTATAGGCACTAAATGGATATTCAAGAACAAGCAAGATGAACATGGCATGGTGGTGAGGAACAAGGCAAGATTGGTGGCTCAAGGGTACTCTCAAGTTGAAGGCATTGATTTTGGAGAGACCTATGCTCCCGTGGCTCGCCTTGAGTCCATCCGTATCCTCCTTGCATATGCATCTCATCATAATTTTATCTTGCAACAAATGGATGTGAAAAGTGCTTTTCTAAATGGTCCACTTAAAGAATTAGTATATGTTAAGCAACCACCGGGTTTTGAGGATCCCAAACTCCCTAACCATGTCTACAAGCTCGATAAGGCGCTCTATGGACTTAAACAAGCTCCACGTGCGTGGTATGAGCACCTTAGAGAGCTTCTAGTAGACCGTGGATTTGAGGTTGGGCAAATCGATCCCACTCTCTTTACCAAGAGAGTAAAAGGGGAGCTTTTCATATGCCAAGTCTATGTGGACGATATTATCTTTGGCTCAACTAACAAAGCTTTCAATGATGAATTTTCAAAGCTTATGACCGATAGGTTTGAGATGTCCATGATGGGAGAGTTGAAGTTCTTCCTTGGTTTTGAGATCAAGCAATTGAGGGAGGGACTTTCATCTCTCAAACTAATATCCAAGACATGCTCAAGAAGTTTGATATGATTGGTGTCAAGGAGAAGCGCACACCAATGGACACAAAGGTTCATCTACAACTTAACCCAAAGGGTATAGATGTCGATCAAAAGGTATACCGTTCCATGATTGGTTCTTTGCTCTATCTTTGTGCATCTAGACCCGATATTGTGTTGAGTGTAGGGGTGTGTGCAAGGTACCAAGCCGCTCCTAAAGAAAGCCACATGGTGGCGGTCAAAAGAATCCTCGATATTTGATTCATACCCCAAAGTTTGGTTTGTGGTACCCTAAGGACAAGGTTTTCTCTCTTTGTGGGTACACGGACTCGGATTGGGCCGGTGATCAGATGATAGGAAGTCAACTTCCGGGGCTTGCCAATTTCTTGGTGGTTCCTTGGTGAGTTGGTCTTCCAAGAAGCAAAATTGTATATCTCTCTCCACCGCCGAAGCCGAGTATGTGGCGGCCGCAAGTGCATGCACCCAATTGTTATGGATGAGGCAAACTTTAAAGGAATACGGTGTCAATTGTGACAAAGTGCCTCTTTTATGTGACAATACAAGTGCTATCGAGATCCCACAACCCGGTGCAACATTCAAGAACCAAGCATATTGAGATTCGTCATCATTTCATTCGAGATCATGTTGCCCGAGGTGATATTGAGCTAAGCCATGTTCCCACAAGAGATCAACTTGCCGATATATTCACGAAGCCTCTTGATGAAGCAAGATTCACCTATTTGAGGAATGAGCTAAATATCGTGGATTCAAGGAGCTTGGCTTGACTATTTTGCATACACACCTATGTCTTGACTATCTATTGTGTTTAGGTGTAGGCATGGACATAGGGGAGTGCGGTCCTAAACATTGGACTATCCCTCCCCCCATTATGCCGACATTAAGAACTCATTTGCTTCTCTATATTCGTTCTTTGAATTGTGAGCTTAAATGACGAGTAGTGGCCGTGAACCCAAGATATATCTTCGCGGTGTCACACCACATACACTCATACATGGTGGCCTAGGCCATCGCCCTCTTCTTTGTGAGGAGTTGGTGTCATATGGTTCTTATTTGGGTCTTAATTGAAACATTTGGATTTGTTGGTTCTTAGTTGTCTTTATGGAAAACACACTCAAATTTGGCATTTGTTTGTTTGAATCTTATAAGGATGAGTGTGAATTACCATCTTTAGTTTGGCTATCTAAAACCCAAGCCTATCTTATCTGTGCTATAAGCATCCCATTCGCCCAATGCTTCCCATCAAATTGCAGGCTCTCAAGGATAAGGCCAGTTATACTCAAGCAGCGTATGTGGTGGAACAGTTTGGCCTAGTTCGCCTCATGGAAACTCAGTGCGATTTCAGTGTGCCTATGGTGCTGCAGTTTTTTGCTACTCTTGTGATCAAGAATGATCTTGTCAGGACCATCAAATGGATGACAGGAACAACTCAGTGTGAGTCTAGCTTCTAGCGGTTTGCCACTGTCCTTGGGTACAATTTCCGTGGCGATCCCCCTCTTGGCCATCGCATGCATGATGTAGAGAGGCCCAACAGGAACAAGGTTATGGCAAACATGTATGGTCCGGGTGGTCACATTGGCAAGAATGAAGGCCTCCTCCCTCTCCATGACCAGCTTGTGACTATTTTTCGATCCAACATTGCTCCAAGTGGAGGAAACAACGATGCAATCACAAGCCCGCTGATCAACTTGCTCTCTCTTGCTGAAAAGTGTATTGCGAATCAAAACCCAGCCCGTGACTTCAAGGTGGATGTTATGGATTTTATTCTCAATGAGATATATGATGCCATGGTAGATGGGACCACTGTTCCTTATGCTCCCTATGTGATGCTGCTCATCAAGACACCTTGCGGAACCAAGATTTTAGTAAAGTGGATGTGGAATCTCATTACTACAAGAAAGTGTATAACAAGAAGCACACATCTTCTGCTGCTCCTAGTCCTGCCCCTGCCAGAGACTCATTCATGAGAGATGCACGCATTTCTGGGGCCTCACGTCAAGCAACTGCCCCTCCCTTTACTCCCAAGTCAAAGAAGGTCAACTGGTTCCAGAAGCATATCCTGTGCATGCATGTTGACATCCGCCATGGCCAGTATGATGCGTATTGTGCAAGTCAGAACATCCTCAAGAGACTCCCTAGCTAGCCCGGTGACCCTCCTGTGCCAGATCCTCTCTCCTATGACAGATGGAATTCCAATGCTCAGACTCCTTGGGTTCAAATGGAGAAATACCTGCTTGAGTCATCTTCTTCCCGTCCTCGCACTCGTGCCACTGCTCTTGATGAAGATGATGATGAGAGTGATGATGAGAATGAAGAGTACAATGACGAGGAGACCCAAGAAGCAAGTGATGATGATGCCGATGAAGAAGAAAAGGATGAGTGATCTCCTTGGGACGCATTAGCATCACTCTTTTCCCTTTTTGGCATTTCAATGCCAAGGGGGGGGAATAGTTCTATTAGGTTATCATCGGGGATTTGCATGGGTCAGACACAAGCATGTGCTTTTATCTTTTCCTTGCGCTTGTGTCCAATTATCTTATGTTATTTGAACTTATTTGATTTGGTTCTTATTGTGTGAGACTATGTTACTATTTGTGGTATGAGACATATGGATTTCTATTATGAATGGTCGAGACTACATTATATTGTGCTATGATCTCTATGGATTGTTTATCTCTATCTTTATGCACAAGGTATGCCTTTTTCTCAAGTCGCAATCTAGTTGGTGATATGTCTCATGTCATGCTATTGTGTTTGTCTATATCATGTTGTTGTATCTAGTCGGAAATCGCTCCCCTCTATATGTGTGTATTTGCATTCCAAGACAAACGAGTTATATGCACACATCTAGGGGGAGTCCTTTTCTTTTTCCCTTGAGAACATGACCTAGTTGTGGAACTTTATTGCAAATCCTAGTGTTGTCATCTAGCACCAAAAATGGGGAGATTGAAAGGGCATTTCGTGATCCCCTATGTTTTGTGTGTTAGTTAACAACACTAGTGAGATCTTAATCAGGTGCTAAGTGATGCAGGTGTCAGCTGTATAAAAATATGTGTGCATCAACACCAAAAAGAGAGAAGAAAAGAGCAGCCGGATTTTTGGTAGCCGGATATTCCGGTGTCTACCAGATTATCCGGTTCAGTCGAAGCAATGTGGTAATTTGGCTAAGGACCAGAACGCAGAGGCTACTGGAGGCAGCCGGATATTTCCAAACCGGAAATTCCGATGGCTATCGAATTATCCTGTTCTGGCGAAGCAAAGTGAAAAATGGCTAAGGACAAGAACTCGAAGGGTACTGCAGGGAGCCGGATATTTTGAATCGGATTTTCCGGAATGTAATCGGATAATCGGTTAGTCGGATTATCCGGTTCCATCTTGAATCGGATTATCCGGTTTCCAGACTCTCCAACGGCCAGAATTTTGGGAGGGGTATAATACCCCTCCACCTACCTCCAGCCAAGTAGCAAGCTCCAAATTGAAATCCACCATTATTGCAAGCTCAAGAATCACTAGATCTCCAACCCTTCACCCAAACTCGTTGATCTTTGGAGGATTGATGGAGAAGGCCCAGATCTACTACTTCACCAAAGCGTTCTTCATTTCCCCCTCATTCACTTGAGAGATTTGAGACTAGGGTTTCCACTAGGAAAACCTAGGCATCTTCTTGTACTTACTTGTTTTGTTACTTTTGTGTAGCAGGTGTTGTGGTGCTTGGGAGCCCCCAATCCTTTTGTGGGTTGAGCCTCAAGTTTGTTGTAAGGGCTCCAGATTCCGCCTTGAAGGATTCCTTTAGTGGAAGGTGAACCGAACTTTTGGGAAAGGTTCATCGGAGAATAGGGTGAGGCCATTTGTGGCGCTTGAGTTTGAAACTCACACCCCTCCAACGAGACGTACTCCCCTAAAAAGGAGGAACTCGGGAATACATCCTTGTCTCCGCGTGCTTCCCGTTCGGTTTCTCTTTACTCGCTAGTTCTTATTTGTATCGTGCCTAGTCTAGTGTTAACTTGTCATATAGGTAAATTCACCGTAGTTGCATATCTAGAAAATTTACCTTTGTGTCAAGCCTAAATTCGAAAAAGAGCTAAAAATTGAGTAGCACCTATTCACCCCCCTCTAGGTGGCCATACCGATCATTTTCACAACGGCGGGATGCGATGACGTCGGAGCAGTGACGCCACGTAGACAACGATGCCAACAACTATGGGCCTTGGTTCGAGCGCCTCCGGCGGGAGAGGGATGCCGCCCTCGATCGTTGGAAAGGCACGAAGAGGTTGGTGACCCAATGGCGGAGAGTTGGTGACGCGGCCGCACACTGGAGGTAGTCAGCTTGGGCGCGACAGCGTGCTGTGAGAGCCCCTGACACTGCCGAGCCGCCGCACGAAGAAGGAAGACGGCGCGCTGCTACGCTCCCCGTCCCAGCCGTCAAGGAGGAGCCCGGGGCGCGGCGAGGCGGTGACATTGTCATCAGATCTCTGCCGCAGCCCGTGCAGGAAGAACTCCCTCTGGATTGGCGGGTTTTGTCGCCTCTCCGGGACATGTCGGCGTCTGAGACACGTCCAGCTTCATTGCGGCTTTTCTAGCTTCCAGACCGAGCCTACGCCGTCATCGTGCCACGCGCTTGACTCGGATGACGGCCCCGCCTAGTACCTCGCGCTGCGTTCGTCGATGGAGGCGCATCAACCGCATGCCGACGAGCTGAAGCAACCGCCAAGCGTACGCTGAGGCTCTGGCGGAGGAGGGGGGGGGGGGGGGGTCGGTGCGTCAGGCCATCTGTTCTCGTTGATGCCTCAGAGTTTGGCAGATTTCAGCGGGAACTATTCTCCGACGGTTGCTTGAGCAAAGGGAAGGGGTGGCTCACGCGTGGCAGCGTGTGCTCTCACGACGGAGCGTGTTTGTTCTGGTTTTTCCCGGTCTCCTTGACCAACTCTTTTTAATTCTCAATTAATGAAAATGAAAAATATTTTGCCCTGTTTTAAAAAAAATCGATCAATGTAAAAAAAAATGTCATGTCCAGTAAGTGTGATATAGTTTGTATGCTGGGTGGTTAATTAGTGTCATTTTTCGTGTCAATACTGTGTTTGGACTAGGTTGTAACGGATCAGACGTACAGCTGATGGAGAGTGCAAAAAATCTGTCATCCTTGTAGTTTCTGCAACGGAATGAGATGAGCATGGGGAATATGCAATTTCCTCTATATTCTTGAAATATAACTGTAGCTACCACGTGAATCGAGACAATGCAGATGGAAGCAGAGTCATACCCAGTACTCCAAAAGACGTGACATACATTACCATATTCAGCTGAAACGAAAGATTTAACTAAAGCACGTATGCCCATTTAATTTATTATTCCGCTGACTGCTGTCTTTGTCTTCTTTCATTTGGCTCCACCAATTCATTAACTTCAATCAGACTGTACGGCATCATGCACGCACCGGCGGCCGCCCAGGTTTCACATTAACCTTTGGAATTTACTGTACTGAGCTGCTCTGCACCAAGAGCTTTCATTGCAGCCCATGAATGGCCGAAAGAAAAAGATCATCTCATCTGAAAGAAAAAAAACACCGCATTACACTGTGGAAGTACGGTAAGAACCCTGCTCCACACGGGGTTCTATGATTCTATTTACAAAAAAAATCGGTTCTCTCTTTCTCTGTTCGGCATCTCCATTTGAAATTTTTGGATTTCGAACGGCAATCTTCTCCGGAAGGCCCTTCGCATATATTCGAAAAATGCTCATCGAGATGCGACGGAAAGAGAGATGTTCATCGGAGGGTATGGGCGCGGGGATGCACCTAGACGGCTACTACGACAAGATTGTATATTAAAAGTATAGCATGGGCGATGGGCATCCTGCAGAAACTGGCTCGATCGCCGTGCAAGAAACTGTAGCGAGCGAGAAAGCTAACGCTGCTACGCGTGATGATCCTGTGCGACCAGAGTACTCGACCAGTCGACCTGACATAACTTTACTATGTAGTACAGTACAATGCTGACATGCAAACACCACATCTCGTCAGCCATAGGCAACGAAGAACGTGGGTACAAACCTTGATTACATGCAACAAGACAACAACTTTTACTTCCATTCTGTAGTGATTAATAATGGTTTTACAGTGACACAATAACAGTAGCAATACCCACACAAACACAATAAGCTAGGGGACGGGACGAACACAAACATAACTAAGGGGTGCAATCTGCAATATTATTCCATCTCCTCTCGGATTAGCCATCGGTTGGCAGAGGCACACAGCAGGACTGCAGAAGGATCAAACGACTCTTTCACATTCTGCAAAACAAAGTGAAGTGTGGTTAGCTCTTGCTGAAATGAAGAAGTCCATGCAGATGCAATGTGTAGAATGTTGCGAGTGCGTACCTATGCTCCCATGGCAGAGTGCAGGATCTTAGTGATGGTAGGGCGGTGGGGGGCTCGGAGTGGGAGGCTTGTACGCCGGAGGGGTGGGAGTCGGGGGCTTGTATGGTGGGGGAGTCGGCTTGGGCGTCGGCGTGTATGGCGGCGGCGACGGCTTGGGTGTGGGCGTGTAAGGAGGCAGGGAAGGCTTGGGCGTCGGCGTGTAAGGTGGCGGCGATGGCTTGGGCGTCGGCGTGTAAGGCGGCGGCGACGGCTTGGGCGACGGGGTGTAGTGTGGCGGAGACGGCTTGGGTGTCGGCTTGTATGTTGGTGGCGACGGCTTGTACGTAGGTGGCGCCGGCTTGTACGTCGGCGGCGTGGGCTTCGGCACTGGCTTGTATGTGGGCGGCGACGGCTTGTACGTAGGTGGCGCCGGCTTGTACGTCGGCGGCGTGGGCTTCGGCGACGGCTTGTACGTTGGAGGCGACCAGTGGCGGAGCTGCTCACAGTATATGAATTTTGACCTTTTTTTTGCAAAAAACAGAAAAAGAAATTAGAACAGCCATAACTTTTGCATACGACATCGAAAAAATACGTTTAATATATCAAAAAAAACTAGAGAAAAATTGGAGCTCGATTTCACCGGGTTTTACCGGGTGAACTTTTCTCAGATTTGGGAAATTCCAAAAGGAAAAAAAGTTATTTCAAAAAGGAGATTTTTTTCTACAGAATCAAAAAAATTCAAAAAAAAAAAAGAAAAGACAATTCTGTAGCGCATATCCACATATGCGCCACAGAATTGTTGGACGGGATTCGAATTTGAATCCCGCCGGCACCCCCTTCTCCCTCTATTTTCCCCTTCTCTCCTAATTCTCTCCTCCACTTCTCCTCCACTTCTCCTCTCTCATTCTCCTCTCCTCCACTTCTCCTCTCCCCTTCTCCTCCCTCCTCCTTCTCCTCTCCTCTCCTCTCCTCCACTTCTTCTCTGCTCCTCCTCCTCCACCTCCACCTCCGGTGACCTCCTCCACCACCCCGGCGACCTCCTCCTCCTCCTCCTCCTCCACCTCCACCTCCACCTCCGGCGACCTTCGGCGACCACCTCCTCCATCCTGGCGACCTCCTCCGGCGAGACCTTCGGCGACCTCCTCCGGCGACATCCTTCTCCTCCTCCACCATCTCTGGCGACCTCCTCCGGCGACATCCTTCTCCTCCTCCACCATCACCGGTGACCCCCATCCTCCACCCACCCACCTCCGGCGACCCCCTCCTCCACCCACGGCAACACGGCCTCCGACGAGCTCCGACGAAATTCCGGCGGCTAGATCTAGATCTGGCCGCCCTTTTTTTTTAAATTCAAACAAATATTTCTGTGGCGCATGGTGGAGGGTGCGCCACATAATTGTGGGATTTCTGTGACGCACCCCGGATGCGCCACAGAAAAATAATATAGAGGCGAGATATCTGTGGCGCACGCACCATGCGCCACAAAAAAAATTTGGGTGCGCCACAGATAGCCTATTTCCTAGTAGTGTCTACTCACACCACGTAAAACAAAACAATCTCATTGTGGATGTTCTACAAAATGGGGTCGAAATGGACCTCCGTAATCGGCTAACCAATGCGGCCACAAACCAGCTTGCTCTTCTCTTGCAGCTCTTGCAGGGGATAACGCCTTCGGACGAGCCTGACAGACGGACAATGTTGGATGACTCCGCTTTCTCCACCAAGGGAGCCTACTGCCCTATGCAATCTGCTTTGCAAGACACGGAAGCTGAACGTGTCTGGAACTCTAAAGTCCCGGCCAAGGTAAAGGTATTTGGATGGCTTCTCGTGCTGGATAGAATCAATACTCGGGCAAATCTGCACCACAAAAACATTCTGGACTACACCAACTGCCCAAGATGTCCTGCACTGATAAAGACAGGAGCCACCTCTTCTTCACCTGCCCTCGTGCGGCTCTTATTTGGCTGCGTCTGGGGATCACACATACAGCGCAGCCGTTCGATTCCATATGGGACTCTCCCTCGCCGCCCGGACTACCGCGCAATATTTGGGATTCTGTTTTGTTGATCATATTATGGAAAATTTGGGATGCCCGTAATGCTATGGTCTTTAGAAAGATAGACAAACTTGTACTGTAACCATTAATAACATCATCCAAGACCTCACTCTTTGGTCTCACCATTTTCGCACGACGGAAACTAGAGAGGCCGCCGACCTGTGGCGTGACCATCTCACCCTCTGTAATATGTAATTTCTGTGTTTTGGAGTAAAAAATTCAGGTGGAGAATCTCTCCTCCCGGTGACAGCTTAAAAAAAAATACCCAGTACTCCAAAAGATGTGACAAACATTACCATATTCAGCTGAAACAAAAGATTTAACTAAAGCACGTATGCCCATTTAATTTATTCCGCTGACTGCTGTCTTTGTCTTCTTTCACTTGGCTCCACCAATTCATTAATTTCAATGAGACTGTAAGGCATCATGCACGCACCGGCGGCCACCCAGGTTTCCCATTGGAAAAAGTTCAACACAAATCCTGAACTTATAGATAAAATCTAAGTTGAACCCTAAACTTGAATTCCGAAAATTGGTACCCGAAACTAATGGATCCCGGTCTATCCCAGACCCTCAATCCATTTTATACGTAAAAATTAAATAATTTCCTAAATGTATAATTCGTTGCTCTCACCGATAAAGAAGACCCACATGTCATTTACAACTTCCACCTCAGATCTCTCTCGAGTCAATCTTTCCCTAATTCACTAGTGGGATGCAGTAGAATGCCGGGCCAAACGGAGGAGCCGGCGCAATTAGGGGATGCAGCAGCAGGCGCCGCACTGCAGTGTTCCGCAGCTGCGGCGGCACCTGATCCCATCCCGAGCACCACCGGCGGCGCATGCCCCTATCCAGTGCTGCAGTGCCCGACTCCAGTTGGAGTAGTACAGAGACACGCCATTGATAGAGGTGTGTTGGATTGGGAGCTTCAGTGCGCCAGCAACCTGCTCGAGGATGGGGAGGAGTAGGGTTGAAACAGATCTATCCCGGTCAGTGAGAGTAACATGTAGGCTTAAGTGGGCTCTTCTTGTTAGCGAGAGTAACATGTTATCCCGTTCAGATGTGTTGCTTTCCCGACGCGCCAAACAGATTTAGGGTTGAAAATAAACCGGGATTTGATAGTTGAGAATGCCAATTTCCGGGATTCAAAGTTCAGAGTTTTGTTTAGCTTTCATCTATAAGTTCAAGGTTCGTTTTATACCTTTTCCTTTCACATTAACCTTTGAAATTTACTGTACTGCAGCTGCTCTGCACCATGAGCTTTCATTGCAACAAATGAATGGCTGACAGAAGGGGGGAAAATAAAAGGGACACCGCATTGCACTGTGGAAGCACCCTGCTCCACACGGGGTTCTATACTTCTATTTATGAAAACAAATCAGTTCTCTCTTTCTATGTTCAGTGCCGCCAGTCAATTTTAGTGGATCTACAACGGGAATTTCTCCAGATGAAACTTCACATAAAATCGAAAAATGTTCGAGTCGAGACGAACAGAGAGATTCATCGGAGGGTATGGGTGCGGGGATGCACCTAGACGGCTACTACGACAAGATTGTATATTAAAAGTATAGCATGGGCGATGGGCATCCTGCAAAAACTGGCTCGATTGCCGTGCAAGAAACTGTAGAGAGCTTGCACGAGATAGTTTTAAAAACCGGACCAGACCGCCGGTTCAACTGGAAAAAACCGGTACCGGCGCCTCCACCGGTTTGTTAAGCGCACAGGACCGGCCGCGCCAGCGAACCGGGACAAACCGGCAGAACCGCGGTCCAACCGGCGGTTTCCTGAGAAAACCGGTCCCAACAGGCCACCGGTCCGACCGTAGGTAGGCCTCGTGCGCGAATAAAGAATTTGCTTCGCCCAGGAATCGAACATGCGACCTCTTGCTTCGCTGCGAGGCAGACAAACTGCGCTGACCATCTTGTACGCCACCTGTTTGTGTCCAACATGAACACGCACGTATTAAATATATTTATTTTTCTGACTGATTATTACTATTCCTTTCTTACTCTATCTTTAATAAACCGGCCAGTGAACCGGACGAACCGGCGGTTCAACCGCTGCGTGGGCTTGCACGCGTGATGATCCTGTGCGAGCAGAGTACTCGACCAGTCGACCTGACATAACTTTACTATGTACAGTATAATGCTGACATGCAAACATCACATCTCGTCAGCCATAGGCAACGAAGAACGTGGGTACAAACCTTGATTACATGCAACAAGACAACAACTTTTACTTCCATTCTGTAGTGATTAATAATGGTTTTACAGTGACACAATAACAGTAGCAAATACCCACACAAACACAATAAGCTAGGGGACGGGACGAACACAAACATAACTAAGGGGAGCAATCTGCAATATTATTCCATCTCCTCTCGGATTAGCCATCGGTTGGCAGAGGCACACAGCAGGACTGCAGAAGGATCAAACGGCGTCGTCGTGGCTCGTTTTGGCCAGCTCACGACTCTTTCACATTCTGCAAAACAAAGTGAAGTGTGGTTAGCTCTTGCTGAAATGAAGAAGTCCATGCAGATGCAATGTGTAGAATGCTGCGAGTGCGTACCTACGCTCCCATGGCAGAGTGCAGGATCTTAGTGATGGTAGGGCGGTGGGGGGCTCGGAGTGGGAGGCTTGTACGCCGGAGGGGTGGGAGTCGGGGGCTTGTACGGTGGGGGAGTCGGCTTGGGCGTCGGCGTGTATGGCGGCGGCGACGGCTTGGGGGTCGGCGTGTAAGGGGGCGGCGACGGCTTGGGCGTCGGCGTGTAAGGCGGTGGCGACGGCTTGGGCGTCGGGGTGTAATGTGGCGGGGACGGTTTGGGCGTCGGCTTGTATGTTGGTGGCGACGGCTTGTACGTAGGCGGAGCCGGCTTGTACGTCGGCGGCGTGGGCTTCGGCACCGGCTTGTATGTGGGCGGCGACGGCTTGTACGTAGGTGGCGCCGGCTTGTACGTCGGCGAAGTGGGCTTCGGCGACGGCTTGTACGTCGGCGGCGTGGGCTTCGGCTTGTACGTCGGCGGCGACGGCTTGTACGTTGGAGGCGACGGCTTGTACGTCGGCGGTGAGGGCTTGGGCTTGTAGGTTGGCGGAGTGGGTTTGGGCGTGTAGGTCGGCGGTGAGGGCTTGGGGGTGGGCTTGTATGTGGGTGGAGTCGGCTTGGGCCACGGCTTGTATGTGGGTGGCGAGGGCTTAGGCTGGGTTGGTGGCTTGTACGTGGGTGGTGTGGGCTTGGGCTTGGGCTTGGGAGTGTACGTCGGAGGCTTGGGAGATGGAGTGTACGTGGGTGGCTTCGGGGTCGGAGTGTAGGTGGGTGGCGGCGGCGGCGTGTACGACGGAGGAGAATGGCCGAATGGTGGCTTGTGGGAGCCGGTGGGTGGCTTGGCGTGGTGGTGGTGGTGGTGGTGAGGGGGCTTGTGCTCCTTGGGAGGAGGCGCCGCCGGCGTCGGGGTGGGCTTGTACCCGCCGCCGTAGCCGCTGTCCGCCTGGGTCTCGAGGACCAGGCTCACGGCCAGGAGGGCCACCAGGAGAGCGGCTTTGCCACCCATGCTCACTCACTCTTGCTCTCACTCGCTGCTAGCGAGCTCTCTTGGCTGGCTCAGTGTGGTTCTGAGAAGAAGGGTAGCTATGGCACTGCTTATATACACGGGAGAGTCTTGGATGCTTGTGGAAGCATGTGATGGAGCCGCACCGTGGCGAGAGGATAGGCATGTGGGGAAGGAGAAGGAGGTTTCGCCGCTTGGTCACTCCCGGGCCGGAGTTTCACTGGCTCTCAGTGTGTACGTGAACGGGGATCGATATCGAGCTAGGTTAGGCCTGTGCCAATGCATCGTCTCTTAGCACGATATCATAGGAGTATTAAATATTTAAGATACAACTAGTACAATGCATTGTTTCCTATTTGTTGTATCTACATTTAATGCTTTGGGGCTCATGCATGCATATGATTGGGTTAGATCCATTTTTTGCCTATGGCTACGTGCAAAGGTTGTATCTTAGTTAAGCTACAACCTCACACTCTCTCTTCATTAACTGGTATGCCACATAAGCAAAATGCTTATAAAACCGTGCTAAGAACCTTGCATTGGCATAGGACTTAGTTGTAGTTAACCTTGCTCTGTGCATCGAGTAGTACATTGCTCTAGCTGCGTTACACAGTAAAGCTAGCCATGTGGGAGCCTGTGCTGGCTGTGCAGCAGCGTATGCATGTCTCGGTGACTGTGATCATATGAATGCAGATGCAGAGGAGGATGGCCATTGCCTGATTGGTGAGGGCATAGGCGCCGCAACGGTGTTGCTTTTTTTATAATCGTAGCTGCATGTTCTCCTTTTTATTTACACGTGGTTTTACGTTAGCTTTTTTACAGCTTTCAAGAAAAGCGGGCCTCGTGTATTCGTGTAGGTAAAGTTCATCTTTCTCGTGCAGAAAGATCAAAGGTATCAACAGAAAGATGCTCATGAAAGAAAGAAAGAAAAAAAGAAAGAAAAATTTCGATGATATAATTGACTTTATATGTGTTTTTTCAAATTAATACTTGTCCTAACACCAAACCTCAAGTGCATCCTAATTATGCATGGACAGATAATGTTTAGAGCATCTCTACTCGCGGCGCCCAAACGCGTTTGGAGTGTGCCGGCCACAAAATCGCCCCACTCGCGGCGCCCAAACGCGAATTGGGTCCGGCGCGGCCCAGTTTGTGTCCGGCACGACCAGCCCACGCCCTCAACTTGGGGAGGCTTGGGGCGGCCCCGAACGGAAGGAAACGCGACGCCACGTCGGCCTCCGACGCGCGGGCCACGCCTGGCAGTGAGACGACGATCGCAATAAGTGTCGGCTTCCCCCAATTCATCCCCAAAAATCGCATTTCCCCCGCCATCTCTCCCGCCAAAAGAAAAACTCTCGCGCCGCGCCGGCTCCATGGCGCCGCCGGCACCCAAGGGGTAGGCAGCGGGGACGAAGGCGGCGGGGAAGACGCTGGGCGTCAAGCGCAAGGCTCCCCCGCCCAGGGAGAAGCCGGAGTCAATGAGGCAGGAGGATTGGGACCTCGACGTACTCCGGCGCCGATTGGACACGCAGAGCCGTGCCGGGCGCCGCGTGAAGCAGAAAGAGAGAAAACGGCTCGGCACGGCGGCGCCATTGACGGCAACGAAGATCGCTGCCATGAACAAGACCGTCGCCGCCTTGAACCAAGCATTCGCGGCAACCAGGGCCACGGCGCGGCCGGCCAGGTCGACGATGACCCCGACATGACCCAGCCCGGCTATGGCTACGTGCCCCAGTCTGGTGACAACATCTAGATCGGCGACGACGACGGTGGCGGCGACAAGCAGACGCCGGGCAACAACATCTCCCGGCGTATTTTGGCGACATATTTTGGTGTAGTGTATTTTGGTGGCACATGACTCTCGATTTGTGACTAAAACAGCCCGTCTGTAATTCAAATTCGCAAAACCTTGGAGGCACATTTGAATTTGCAAAACCTTGTTTGGGAAAAAACCTTTGGGCCGGGCGATTTGGGCGCCGCGAGTGGGGAGCGAGGGCTCCCAAATGCGCCAAATAGTCCGGACGACGCCCAAATGGCCTGTCCGAAAGGCGTTTGGGCGCCGTTTGGGCGCCGCGAGTGGAGATGCTCTTAAACCTTTTAACTAATAATGCCCATTATCGAAAGAAACACCGCACCTCAGTATTAAAATGTCTGAAAAGCGAGAAATCACACTAACGACGCTGGCTCTCGTACTAGTCATGTTGTAGGATTGTTCAGAGCATCTCCAGTCACGGTTGGCAAATCCTCCCCAAACGTCCGGACGGACGTCCGAACAGCGTCCGGACAGGAGAGAGAGTAAAACGATGCACCCAACCATGGTCCCCAAACTCTCCCCGTACGTCTGGGCTGTCCGGCACACCTCAAACCCACCCCATATGTGCCTTGGGTTTGGAGGCGACCGGACGCGCCCGGACGCATCCGGTCGCGTCCGCTTTCGTTTGTGTTTTCTTTCTTTTATCCTTTATTGATTCTTCTCACTGCTTCTCCACCAATCACATGCAAATAACCTCACGATTTGGGGAGTCTTTGGGGGACACGGTTGGAGGAGACCACTTTTAGGGGCGGTCCGGTCACTGTCCACGGACACATCCGGTTTGGGGGTTCATGCAAATAACCTCGCAATTTGCGGAGTCTTTGGGGGACATGATTGGAGGAGACCACTTTTAGGAGCGGTCCGGTCACTGTCCACGGACACATCCGGTTTGGGGGCCAAATTAGCCCATCGTGGTTGGAGATGCTCTTATACAGGCATGCAGACCCTCCGTCCCTAGTTCGGTTTCGTTTGGCCGATTAATCCACGACCGATAAGCTTCACCATGACATCTCCCGTACCATGCGTTTACTTACATCATCACACGTTAATTAACTCAAACCGGCCTATACTAGCACGATCCTCGTATCTGAGATCATTAATTTTCACGAAAATGGCAACATTTTTTGGCATGATCCTTGCCTCTTAAATCAGCACGAAAACTAAAAAAAAAGCAAGTGGTAGATATTATTCCCTCCGATCCAATAAAACTATCGTGAGGATTCAACATGGGCCGGTATGCATAAGTTCCGAACTTTTTTCCGAACGGAGGGAGTAGAAAATATCAGGACTCTAGAGACAATGGCTAGAGACCAAAGTGACTGAATCTGCTGCCCACCTGATAAAGCCCATTATTAGTTTACACGGAAAACGTGGAGGTTTGCATGAATATTGATACCTGCATACATCCAATTCGATCATTAGAAAATTTATCTATGCTCACGAGCAAGCCTAGTCTTTCGGTTCAAATAGTGAGCTCTAATGCTCTTAGATCTACATGATTTTATGGCATTTCAATCAAGTTCTGCATTTCAAAACTAGTTCTATTTCAAATTGAAATTTTGCCGGGCTATACCAAATTCGATCATTTGTCTGTCATCTCCACCACTTTGCTACAATGTACAATCTGCTTGCGTTGAAATGCATCGACAAAGAGACGTGGGTTCCAGAACGAAACACGGATGATGCTGCCCACGAATGACCGGTGGAAAAGGCAGAGACAATCGTCCTCTTCCTTCGACCAGACTCAGCAGAAAAACAGGGAGAAATTGCTTTCCCCAGAAATCGAGATGCTAACTATTCTCGTCTTTAGTGATGCTGCCACAAGAAACACTCCACAGTTGAATCCATGCTGCAATTGGTTTGGCATACGAAACACTAATTAAATTAAAGAAACATTTTACAAAATATTGGAGGATACAGGATTCTCTTTCTCAGGATAAAGAGGATACACATACACGATCCTGGCCAAGAAAATTATACCTCCATGTAAATCTGTAATTGCTACTCTTAGAGCATCTCTAACAGTTACTGTAAACGGCTAAACCCGTAAAAGTCTAGCAACTTAACGGGCCGAGGCCCTTTTTTTTTGCCATAGCAGAGCCCGTAAAGACGACTTGGCCCGTAAACTGAATAAGGGCGCCCGTAGATGTGCTCTGCCGCCCTGTATTTATGCCGGGCAAGGGCCATTTCACGGGACAAAAATCCTCACTTCCCACCGCCGCCGACGAACAATCCGCCCACCGCTCCGCCGCCTCCGACCCTAGATTCAGCCGCCGCCTTTGCAGATCCAGCGCCGCCGCGCTAGGATGGCCCCGAAGAGGGAGAACTCGCCACCGCTGCCGGGCAACGATCTATTCGGAGGTGACTACTCTGACGCGGCGGCGAAGGTGATCCGCAGGGACGCCGCGCGGAAGCGCTGCTCGCGCAAGTGGACCAATGACCACTTGCCGGTGCCGGAGCCGCTCCGCTACCGCGCGGTTGAGGAGTTCGACCGCCTCCGATGGGAGCGCGAGCTGGAGCGCCGCCGACGCGCGCGGCTCAACGGGGGGTGAGGGCAGCTCCAGCGGCGGTGGCGGTGCCGACGCGCGCGGCTCAACGGGGTGAGAGCAGCTCCACCTGCTCTTCCTCCGCCGGAAGAGTACGACGCCGCCGCCTTCGGGTCCGCCATAGCGCTGGAGGATTTCGTCCCCGATGAGCTGCTTGAGTCCATCACGGCTCAAGTGATGCTCCGTTCCGTGCGGGAGACGGCGGAGAAGAAGGCGCAGGTCGAGCGCGACGAGGAGATCGACCAGATCTTCCTCCACCAGGGGCTCGAGCAAGACCGCGTCGCCGCGGAGAAGAAGGCGTACTGGGAGGATGACGCGGGGAACGTCGTCGACCTCGTCTCCAACGAAGACTGAAGCTCCAACGCCTCCGCCTCGACCTCGTCGCCGCCGCACCCGAGGCTCCGGTGAGCCGAATTTTGTTTCTAGGGTTAGGGCGGCGACGATTAAGACTAGTTTAGCTTTTGGTTTAGTGTAGGTTTTATGTAAAATATGTATGAATGGATGATGAGCAAGTGTATGCAATGAATCGATGAAGAACAAGTGTTTGTTCCCGCCAAAAAAAAATGCAGTTTCGTTTAAGGTTTCTGCTATGTGTCGCTCGTATTTGTGAGTAGAATTATCAAAAACCGCGAACCGTAAACCGTGTTTGAGGTTTCGCGTTTACCGTCACTATTAGAGATGCTCTTATAGTACTACAAGAAAAGTACAAATGTGCCCTGATTTGGGGAAGATGCGAGCTGATTAACTAAGTTATCTAGGAGCACAAAAGAATTAGCTACCACTACGCAATCTGGGTATTTTTAACCAAATCTGGCCGTTTTTCGGAACTAACGACGCAAATGGCCGCTCGGCAAAACTATTTCCAAATCTGGCCCCTCGGGTCGGCGCCAACGAAAACGGCGCCGACGTCGTGCAGTTCAGCGCCAGGCCAAATCGTCGCCGAAGTCGGGTCGGCGCCAATTGCAATGGCGCCGACCTCTTTGGCCGGTCTAGTGCCAGTTTTGGTTGGCGCCGACCTGCACGATGTCGGCGCCATCTGCGTTGGCGCCGACACGAGGGGCCATATTTGGAATTAGTTCTCAGGAAGGGCCAGATAAGTTGTTAGTTCCGAAAAAAGGCCAGATTTGGCTAAAAATACGCAATCTGGAGCAATATATAGCACGTAGCCGTGTAGGAAAATGTAGCTAGGACTGTTGTGTTGCCGCTTTTGGATGAGACGCTTTGACCATTACTATGAACGAACCGATGCTGAACCGTATTAAGCGTTGGCTACGTAACACTAGTGGAAAATAGGCCATCCGTCCCGGATCCAGAGGGTCTTTGGTCCCGGTTTTACAACCGGGACTAAAGGGTCGGGACTAAATATTGGGGGGGGAGGGGGGGGGGCTTTCGTCTCGGGTGTTTACGACCCGGGCCGGATGGGCCTCCACGGGGCCACGGGCCAGGGCGCGCCTGGCGGGAACCTTTTGGTCCCGGTTGGTAATACCAACGGGGAACAAAGATTTCTGCTTTATGTTTTTTGCTAATTTATTTTTTAGGGGTTTCGATTTTTTGTTTTCCAATTAATTATTTTTTACGAAGATCATGTTGCGCAGACAACAAGTCATACACATAAAGTATACAATACACCGAGGTCACGTTTGATTCATACATACATAAGCCCACAAGTTTATACTACACCGACATCACGTTTCTCACACGTCGAGATCACGTCAATTACATTGGAGGCAAAAAATAATTGTTAGGGTGATAAAATTCTCCAGTGTTCTGAAGGAACTCCGAGTTCAAAAATCCCGCCAATTCCTCTTGAATTGCTTTTAGGCGCTTCGTTGGTATGAGCTGGTCCCGCATTCGATCCATCTAGATCAATATGAATATGTGAGTTGTAATTTATGAATGGAACTCAACACAATATGGTAATAAAAAATTGCGAATAGTGTATACATACTTCAGCTGTTCTAACTTCTCTATTCCGTTCACTGACAAAAGAGCGCATGTACTCGAAAACGTAGTATGCACATAAATTAGTCCCTTGTGGCTGCCTCAGACACCACTTTACAAAAAATAGAATTTAATCAAATAATAATCAAGTATGATAATGGTATTGAAACTAGAATTAAAGAGTTGCGCGGACCTATATATATAGTACTACTTACCTTGGTGGTATAAAAATACAGCTCCGGTCATGACCTTGATACTTCTCTGGATTTAGGTGGTCGTCTCGTTCGTGCATACGTTGGTGGTCCTGCCGTGATTCCGGTGTATCTTTCGTTTTCCCATACACGCCGAAGAAGCTTAGCAGGTTCACACACAGATTTTCCGTCACGTGCATCACGTCGATTGTAGAGCAAACCTCTAGGATTTTCTAATAGGGTAGCTCCCAAAATATAGAGCACTTCTTCCACATGGGTATGTATCCATCAGCATCATTCGGAACAGATAGACTGCCAGGACCCTTTCCGAAGATTACTTTTAAATCCTTGACCATGTCATATATAACATCACCATGAGGGAATTTAGGATTCGTCCGGTGATCTGCCTCACCTTTGAAATGCTTGCCTTTCTTTCTTACGGGATGCTGTTTTGTAAGAAATCGACGATGCCCCAGGTACACATTCTTGTTTCCCAAATGTATACTTTCAGTCTCATTTAAACAGTGCGTGCATGCATTGTATCCCTTGTTTGACTGTCCTGAAATGTTACTAAGAGCAGGCCAATCATTGATGGTTACAAACAACAACACTCGTAGGTCAAATTCCTTTTGTTCGTGCTCATCCCACACAGGTACACCTTCGTCACGCCACAACTGTAAAAGTTCTTCAACCAATGGCCTCAGGTACACATCAATGTCGTTGCCGGGTTGTTTCGGGCCTTGGATGAGCACTGGCATCATAATGAACTTTCGCTTCATGCATAATCAATGAGGAAGGTTATAGATACACAGAGCCATAGGCCAGGTGCTATGACTGGAGCTCTGCTCCCCGAAAGGATTAAAGCCATCTGTATTTAGACCAAATCTTAAGTTCCTTGCGTCAGCTGTAAATTTTGGGAACTCCCTGTCGATTTTTCTCCACTGCGACCCATCAGCGGGGTGTCTCAGCATCAGGTCTTTCTTACGGTCTTCTTTGTGCCATCGTAACAACTTTGCATGCTCTTTGTTTTGTAACAAACGTTTTAACCGTGGTATTATAGGAGCACCACATCACCTTGGCAGGAACCCTCTTCCTGGGGCACGGCTCGCCCTCAACATCACCATCACCAGGGTCATCTCGTCTTATCTTATACCGCAATGCACCGCATACCGGGCATGCATTCAAATTCTCGTACTTCACACCGCGGTAGAGGATGCAGTCATTGATGCATGTATCTTCTGCACCTCTAATCCTAGAGGGCAGACAACCTTCTTTGCTTCGTACGTACTGGGGGTAATACGTTATCCCTTGGAAGCATCTTATTTATTATTTTCAGCAAATTTTCAAATCTCCTGTCAGATGTACCATTCTCTGCCTTCCATTGCAACAATTCCAGTGTGGTACCAAGCTTTTTTCTGGCCATCTTCGCAAGTTGGGTACAACAACTTTTTGTGATCCTCTAACATGCTCTCCAACTTCAACCTGTCGTTTTCACTTCCGCTGTTTATCTGTGCATCAAGAATGGCCCGACCAAAATCATCATTATCGGGCTCATCAACAATGGGCTCTTCTTCAGCTTCGTCTTCCCCCATTGTAGTATCACCGTCTTCAGTGAACGTAGGATAGTTGTCATTATCCTCTTCTTCTTCATTTTCTTCCATTATAACCCATCTTTCTCCGTGCTTGGTCTAACAGTTATAACCGGACATGAAACCGTACTGCAACAGTTGGACGTGAATGGTTTTTGAGGTAGAGCAATCCTGCGTATTCTTGCAGACACTACATGGACAAGAAATAAAACCATTCGACGACTTGTTTTTCTCAGCCACACGGAGAAAACTATGCATGTCATTAATATAGTCGGGACAGCGTCGGTCACTGTACATCCATTGCCGACTCATCTGCATTATATAAATATATCAAAAACCATTACACTTCATCATGAATATATAATAGTGACCAAATTAATTAATACAAGTTCATCACATTAAAACCAAAGTAAAGTAAATATAATACATAGTTCTCATAAAACATACATTAATTGAAACTAACAAACAACTATCTGAAGAATTTAAATCCAACAACAAATGCGATCAAAATCGCAACTAAGGTAATTACTGAACCAACAACATAATGATACCAAGCCTCTTGACTAATGACATATTTTCTAATCTTTTTAATCTTCAAGCGCATTGCATCCATCTTTATCTCGTGAGCATCGACGACGTCGGCAAGCTTGAACTCGTGTTCATCGATGATGTCGGCAAGCTTGAACTCCAATTTCATCTTCTCTTCTAGGCATTGGAGATGAAGATCTTCACTTATTTTCAATTTTGCTTTCAAATCATTGTTTTCATTTACAAAAAACTCGACAATAGGGTCGGTTGGAATTTCCGGTTCAACTACCTCCTAGATAAAAGTGTCTATGTCAAGTTGGTAGGTATAGTTGTTATAAACACGAAATGAAACCAATAGTTATAAAAATATACCACATCCGAATCATAGACCGGACGAGGGCCGACGGGGCGGATATCAAAACCATGACACTATACATATAAAAAACATAAGAAAATTATACAAGAAATAACTATGCATTTAAATCATACAAGTAAATTTTCTTTCAAATAAAAGATAAAAAAAAGAGTCTCACCGATGTGGTGCCGGTCACGGGACGGCGCGGGCTATCGACGGCGGTGAGGACGGGGACGGAACGACACTAAAACCCACAAATAATAAATTAATTTGAGCTCAAAATGCATATAAAAAACGAACTCTCTAACTTAGGCATTTCATCAAACACCTAGCTAGCACTACAAAAATGAAATGAGCTAAACTAGCAATGAAATGAGCTAAAGTTGCAACGCCGGAGGAAAGGATGATGTTGCTAACCCTTGAATAGATGGGGTGTCTTCAATCTTCACAAATGGTAAAAAAAATGGGATTAACTTGAGTGATAGAGAGGAAATGGAGGAGAAAATGGTGATGAATTCGAGCTCAAAATGGAGATGGATCTAGGGGTGAAAGATGATATATGCATGGGAGACTCTTTGGTCGCGGTTCGTGTTACGAACCGGGACGAAAGGGTGCGCTGGGCCCAGCTCTGCACATGCCGCGATCCTTTGGTCCACGAACCGGGACCAAAGGTACCTGACGACCCTGCTATATCTCATTCGTCTCGGTTCAATATTTTGGGCGGGATAAAAGGCCCGAACGAATGGTGGTTTTTCTACCAGTGTAAAGACAGTCGCAGAGATGCTGAACTACAGGTAATGTGAACAAGGTGCGGACACCATCGCCAGGACGCAATGATTGCTGTGATATTTACGTAACACCATCCTTACATTTTCACCATTTCTGCAATTCACAACTCACCCAGAGTAGATTTCTTCCCCCAGTTGCTGTTGTGGCCTCGGCACATTGTGCAGTTGACATGTAAAACAGTGTGCTACTTGTAATATGCCTTTCCAATAGTTGCTGGAAGTACTAGCCGGTGTTCTCCCTGCACCTGATCATGAGATTAGCATTCACTTTCCATGTAGTACATAGCTTGCACAAACAACCGAGATTAAAGGTCCATTGTTTTGATCGATTAAGGGAATTTTAGACTGAAGTGTAGGCACGCTGTAAGATCTTTTAGCTTCAAAGTTCAAATAAGTAGTAGGTACTAGTAAAATTTCGACCCATCCCGTGTATGCACGCTCCCTGTTTCCTTCTTGGCAGTGGTGGGATGCTCTATGCGGGTACAAGTGATTCGCACGGACTTCTAGAAAACTCGCCAGCCTGTAGTATCTAGGCTCTAGCTCTTTCGTAGAAAAGTAGTACTGGTCCTTTGCAGAGGATTTTGTATTGTGTTTGTTCGTAGACTCCTTTGCGTTACAGTAGGTTTGACAGTGTTCATAGCGTCACAGCATGGTCTCTAATGTCAGTATGCCACTGTGCTGCATCGTGCATGGATGGTTGATGCTTTGATACCATGGCTAGGTGCAGGGATCATATATGGTAGGCGAGAATCTCTTCCTCTCCATAGGACATACGAGCGCCATGATTTCGTGGATGCTTTTCAGGAACCGCGCATGGGAGGAACGGGATGATACGTGTTTTACCCATCATTCGTGTCAAGTCTCGAGATGGAGGACGAGTGCTTTCTTTTCCCATAGCCGAAACGAGGCGAGTAGTGCGCGAGTGTTTCAGCATGGGTTCACACGAAATGAGATCCGGAGGAAGGAGAAGGTCCAGGCATGGCCGAATGCCGGAATCCAAGATCAGACCGCGCGAGCCGGAGATCGGACAAAACAACCATGCTTGCCTCCTTGACAATGGTAGCACGGCGATGCTGCTGTAGTGGTGGGACAAAGAAGGTGCAGGGCAGCGGCGGAGTTGGTGGATTGGATGTGGTGCCTTGCCTGCACTGGAACAGGGAGCTGAATGGCCTTTTGGTGCGACTCGTCTTGTTCGAATGAACAACAGAATGGAAGAGCACTGTTATTGAGGCTCATCTTCAGCATGTTTTTCAGTCCTGAGCACCCTTGTGCCGTTTTCTTTTCTCGAAGAATGCAGCAATGTGTTTAGAGATGTGAATTAACATTTTGGGCATTCGAGCAGGTGCCAGCCTGAAGGCTGAACGGAAGAAAAAGAAACGCTCAAACACACGTTCATGTCACGGGACAACACTCGCGCGGCTGGACGTACGAGTCTGTGTGTGGCAAGTTGCCAGGAAAACGAGCAAAAAAAGAAAAAAGAAAAAAAAATGCATGCGGGAGGACGGCCAGGCCGTGGCGGGCAATACATAGGTGGGCCGTCCCTACTAGCGTGCGACATGGGCCCTTCTTTACACTAGTTAGCATGCTCACGATGCAACATACTTTTTTTTTCTTCTGAAAAAAGAGGTTGAAAGACCTGATCTAGGAGGCGTAAAGCTCCTTCATCAATGCATATTTGATTGACGCACGAAATTCCCGCAAGCGCGCCACCCTCAAACCTCGGATCCTCCCAAGCCTGAAGTTTATCTTATGTCTGATATAAGAACATCAATCTCCATCCATCCATCCCTCACTCCCTCTTCCTTTAATTTCTTTGCTAATATCTGGACGTGAATGATTAGCTGTGAACTAACCCGTCTCTCCTCACCGTTGTTGTTGACGAAGTGCACTTGTGTTATCGACGCAACTTCTCACTTATAGATGCACATTCAAACATATTTTTCTACTCAATGGCCAAGGCCCAAGGCTCATCCCAGTGGCGTAGCTTCTCAGGGGCGAACTTGGGTAGCCGCCCCCAGCCCAAGAGAAATCTGCTATATATTCCACATTATTTGGCCCATATTACGGAGAACATTGGACCAAAACCATGTATTCTTGCACCCCCCACCACCCCAAGCCCAATCGCCCCTCCAACCTTTTGGCCCAAGCTCCGCCACTAGCTTATCCCATGCCAAAGAAAAGAAGTTAAGTTCAAACGAACCGTGTTAATGTGACCTTCATGCTTCAATCCCTTTTAGTAGTTACGTCCATCGTCTGCTAACCCCTTTCAATTTTTTGCTCCCATCAAAATAGTTGTAGGGAAGAAATAGCTATGATATCATCTTCCTTTCGTATCCATTATTGTTAGTAAAGTGCACTTGTGGACTGTTAGTGCAACTTCTTAACTCATCTGAATATTTTCTAGTAGCTAGTGGCCAAGCCTCATCTTGTGGCTGAGAGCAAAAGGTAATATTTCCTTTGTAAGAGTTAAATAGTTAGTTTTCAAGGATCATCTTACAGTTGTTTATAATTTAGACTATAATTTTCCCCTTTAAAGTGTGAGATGATGATTTAGCATGTATTTTTGTCTGTGTATTTAGCTACAACAGTTTCTTGATGTCTATATCTCTTATAAATTAAAACCCCACTAAGCTGCATTAATGATTGTCTATCTCAACATGCAAGCTATCAACATCCTCCATTCTCTTAGCCAATCAATTGTCCATGTCAATCTCTACTAATATATATTAACCTCTACATGCAAGTTACACATCATCCATTTCTTCACATCCAATTATTCACATTAATAATTTATAATACTCTCTCTATCCCTAATTACCCTGCGTTCTAGGTTTAGTCAAAGTTAAAGTTTGTAAACTTTGACTAAGCATATAAGAACAATTTTCTATTTTTATAATACAAAATAAATATTACTAGAATCATCATGAAATATATAACCTTATTACATCCATTTCGTATTATAGATGTTGTTATTTTTCCCTATATGTTTGGTCAAACTTTAAAAAGTTTGACCTTGACCAAACCCAAAACGCAGGGTAATTTGGGACAGAGGGAGTACACACTCATTTCATGTATATTAAATTTAGTATCTAGACTATAACCAATAGGATTTTTCATATCCCTTTGGACAAAATAATGTATCATACCTTTTATATCCTTTTGTTTACACAATATAGTTACTAAAGATTCCAGCTGCAATGCGCAGGGTATCCTTCTAGTTAATATGGCGTTGCATACTTCCATATATTGATAGATTCTATAATAGTAATGCCTCATGCTAACTTCATATTTATCTAAAATTTATTGTTTCATAGTAATGGCACTTATGTTTCCACATGGTCCCCGACTAGACTAAACATCCACTGAAAAGTAAAATGAAAACACCATACATCATGCAGAAATGCAAGTTCCAAGTTCTATGCAAACAAGAATGACAAATAATAACTCCTGGCAAAAAAGAAGAATGAAAAAGAATAGGGGTTCGGTGATGAATAATCATATGAATCTTTAGTTGAGACTTGCGTAATACATAAATGGGTAACTTGGAAAATTCCAATTGTCGAGGGCTTCGAAGCACATGATCCTGACATGACTAGACTAGGACCAAAATAGTGGTAGTTCAAGACGTACATGTCCATGGGGTGAGAAAAACGAAGATTCTTGAGCTCCTTCTAGAGTCGTCCTTCCAAACAGTGTTTGAAGATATGCTTCAAGATATCTAGAATGGAGGGACTAGAATTGACTAATTGGAGCCAAGGCTCCACGATTAATCCTAGATGTTAGATTTTTCCCCATCCGATGTGCCCATAATATGTTTGAAGCCATTGGACTGAAATCGTTTGTCCAACGAGTGAGGCGCGACTCTTCTACCACCTATCCTTTTCCGCTTGCCTAGGAAAAGGAGAAAAGAAATTCCGATATGGTGGCGATGAGTTCAAATCGAAAACTATCCTCCAGGCCAGTTCTTAATTAATTTGTGTCACGCAGATGAGTCTTTGCCCCGTGGCCAACCTGCATCATACCGATTGTGCGTCTCTGCATCTAAACTAAAAATTGGATTGGGAGTCAAGATTTGCAATTACAGGGCACATACTGCTCTGGGTGTTAGATGGTTTTGGAATGCCTGAATGGACCCTACAAAAACCTGGGCTGGCTTGCCAGTACCCGTGGCTGCTTGGGTGCTGATCGCAGCGGGTGATGGCGCACCGCCAGTTTCTCGCACGATGACTGGCTATTCGAGCAGAACTGAGATTCTAGACCTAGGCTTAAGATGAGTCCGGCTTTAAATTAATGAAGCCACAGTATCCACAAAGTTCTTACATGCCGAGAGACGGCAACACACGAGCACGCAGGCTCGGAAATAAAAGCGCAACATGCGCAAGCGTAGCACATGGAGGAACACATAGCTACTACACCTAGGAGTGAGCCAGCCCCACAAGACTGAAACGAGCTCACCACGGTACCAAAGAGAGGGATACAAGCAGGGATGCGAGGTGTCAGGGTGCCGGGGCCTCCCGCACCTGTGTGTAGAGCTGACGGATCCTGCTAATTGTCAGCTCCACCGTCTCGCGGTCCTGTCTCCTAGCCACTGGATTCCACACCTGTAGATACATAGAAAGTTTATAGAGGCCGTCAGCGGGTTGACCAGGGAAGATCCCCTCAATGGTGAATTTGTCACTAGTCGTCCAAAGAGACCAGACTAGCGCTGCGCAACACGTCCACAAAACACGTTTCGCTTGTCCCGTGTGTCTACACAGCTCTCGGTAAACATCCGGGAAGCAGGTGGGGTTCCAGTTGCACTGAAACAACTCCCGCACTGCGCTCCACATGAACTTGGCGAGAGGACATGCGAAGAAAATGTGGTTGGTGTCCTCAAACTCCCCACATAAGGCGCATCTGCCTGAGGAAGGGCCGTTTCGGCAGTGAATGTTGTCATTTGACGGCAGTCTCTTCCTTATAAGCTGCCATAGGAACACTCTGATCTTACGGGGGACCGCAATCCTCCATATCTCGCAGAAATGTCTACGGGGGGTTCCCTCGCACAACTTGCGGTATAAGGACCTGACCGAGAACCTCCCCGAAGGTTCCAGGGCCCAAATTATACGGTCGGGAGCCGGGTTAGTCGCGTACCCTCAATTGTTCTCAACAGATTAATCCATTGGTTTTGTTCGACATGGCCAAACGCGCGTCTACAGGGAATGTCCCAACCACCTGTCTGTAGGGCGTCGGCAATCGTGATCTCCGGCTCCGCGGTAATGGTAAAAATCTCCGGGAAGCTCTCCGAAAGAGGACCCGGGCCTATCCACCAGTCTAACCAAAACCTGGTGGCAAGTCCATTACCAATATCGTGTTTCGCCCCCAAGCGGAACACATCCTTCACCTTTTGGATGGATTTCCAAAATTGTGAGCCATAGGTGTGGGAGTCCACCAATAAGTCCTTATCCCTAAGGTACTTGTTCCGGAGAATATCGGCCCACAAGCCTTGTTCTCCAGCATAAAGCTTCCAAATCCATTTGGCCATAAGGCACTTGTTCATGCGCTTTGTGTCCATGATCCCCAATCCCCCGAGGGCTTTGGGTAGACACATGTCCTCCCATCTCACCAAGTGGTATCGGCGCCTTGCGCGTGAGTCCCCCCAGAAGAATCGCGCACGGTGTTTGTTCATCGCCCCATGGACTCCGTCGCCCAGCAGGCAGACGCCCATGGCATGGAGCGGAAGGCTTGAGAGGCAGGCGTTGATCAGCGTGAGACGTGCCGCAGCTGACATCATATTCCCCATCCAGGGGTCGGCCCGCTTAGCCACTTTCATCATGAAGGGGACCCCAATCCCCCGCCGTCAGCGCTCTATCACTAATAGGTAAACCTAAGTAGGTAAAGGGGAACACCCCTAATTTGCAGTTTAGCATGTTTGCTATCCGCTGGTGATCCAGGTCCGGGTTCCCCAAAACCATGACCTCACTCTTGTGAAAATTAATCCGCAGTCCAGACATGCTCTCAAAACAGAGGAGGATGAATTTTAGGTTGGCGATTGCCACGTCGTCCGGCTGGATCATAATGATCGTATCATCTGCATATTGCAGGTGTGATACCCCCCCAGGTATCACGTGGGGAATGAGCCCAGAGATATGGCCCGCTCCCTTTGCCGCGTCCAAAATGGCGGCAAGCGCCTCCACCCCAAAGTCAAAGAGAAGTGGTGAGAGGGGGTCGCCCTGGCGCACCCCCCGACCGTTGCGAAAGAAGTTGCCCACTTCCCCGTTAATGGTAATGGCGGTTTGGCCCCCCGAGACCAACCCCATGACGCGATGAACCCAACCTGGGTCAAAGCCTTTGCGGAGGAGCACCTCATGCAAGAAAGGCCACTTCACACGGCCGTAGGCCTTTTCGAAGTCCAGCTTCAAGAAAACTCCCCCAAGTTTCTTGGACTTAGTTTCGTGCACGATTTCGTGAAGGGAGACAACACCCTCATGGATGTGCCTTCCTTTAATAAACGCAGATTGAGTCCTACTAATCGTGCGATGAGCGACGGGAGATAACCTAAGCGCATAGGCTTTCGCGACAAACTTAAAAATGACGTTAATGAGAGCTATCGGTCTAAACTGTCGGATATCTTCCGCCCCGGGAACTTTGGGGATAAGCGTGAGGGCCCCAAAATTCAGCCTCGAAATGTCCACTCTCCCAAGAGCGAAACCATTCGCAATATCCATGATCAATGGTCTTACCAGAGGGCAGAACTTCTTAAAGAAAATCACCGGCAGGCCATCCGGGCCCGGAGCCGTGTCCACCTTCATGCTTTTCAGGACCTAGTCCATCTCCTCACAAGTGAAGGTAAGCATGAGATCCTGATTTTCCTCCTCCGAGACACGGCCCTCCACGTCCCACAGGGTATTGGTGAGGGAGAAGAGCCTCGACTCTCCCTCCTCTCCAAGCAACCTACGGTAGAAATCGTAGATGTGCGCCTGAATACCCCTAGGGTCCGAAATGGTACCATGCTCCGAGGTCAGCCGGGTGATGGCGCATTTCCTCCGGCGTCCATTGGCGATGGCATGAAAAAGGCCGTGTTAGCATCGCCCTTCAGCAACCATTGGACACGGCTCCTTTGTCGCCAATACTCTTCCTCCATCTTAGCGAGATGGGTGAGCTGGTCTTCCAGATGATATCTAAGGGCCCAGCCCTCGTCATCCAGACCGGAGGAGTCGGCAAGGGCATCCAAGCCCTGAATTTGGGTAAGAATGTCCGCCTTTAAGTCCTTGTCCTCTCGTCCTATATTGGCCCCCCAGCCTTTTAGGAATTGACGAAGGCCTGCAGATATCTTATTCCAGTCAGTGATGGGGTCACTTGAAGAACCCACAAGTCCCACGAGTCCCCTCCACTTCTCCTGTACCAAGTCCGCAAACTCTGGTCTCTCTAGCCATGCTTTCTCAAAGAAGAACCGAGGGCTCCGTCTCCTCAGTTCTTCCCCGGAGCTGAGCACAAGGGCTGCATGGTCCGAACCAATGATGGTCTCCGCTGTCAGCGAGCAGAGTGGGAAGAGCGCCTCCCACTCGTTAGTCATCAGTACCCGGTCCAGCACAGAGCGTACAGGGTTCAACTGTCTATTCGTCCAGGTGTAGCGAGAGCCACCTCTGCGAATCTCCCGGAGTGCAAGGTTCGCGATGAAGTCATTGAATTTGTGCACTCGGGGCCAGTTGATGTTATCGTTGTTCTTATCCTCTGATCCCCTAATCAGGTTGAAATCTCCTCCAACCACCAACGGTAGAGGGCATGTCTCAATGGCCGTGGCCAATTCCGACAGGAATTCATCAGTGCGGCGGTGGTCTGCAGGCCCATAAACCACCAGGCATGCCCAGTGTTTGGAAGTGTCTAGCTCCAAGACATCCGCCTGGATATAGAAGGAGCCACTACTCCATTTCTGCACCTCATATGAATCCTCGTTGACTCCCAACAACATTCCTCCCGAATGACCATTAGCTGGGGTGTGATGCCATGCAAAGAGCCCCCCAGGGTCGATACTTCGCAGCTCAGCCGGGGTAAAGCTGGATTTAATGGTCTCCTGGAGGCCAACCAAGTCTAAACGCTCTCGGGAAATAAAATCCTTGATTTGGGTTCGACGTCCTGGCCGTCCAAAACCCCGATATTGTAAAAACCTCCCCGCATCATGACACAGGGGTTCTCCTCCATCCACGACGGGCGGCCACCTTAGATTTGGCCGTACCCCGCGTAGTGGCAGTGGGGGTGGCCACGGACTTAGCCAGAGGAACGGCTGCCGGCTCCACCGGCTCCACCTCCCCTACCGCGGTGGCCCCAACCACCTCGTCCGACTCTCTCGCGACCGCGGCGGCTGCCTCGGCCGCCGCTGCGTCCCGGCGGAAGATCGCTTCAGCGATCGCAGCTTGCGCTTTCTCTTTCGCCCGAATGAAGAAAGAACCTCAGACTCGGTACCCGCTTCTACCGCGAAAGCAAGACCCGCATCATGAACTACCGTTGTAAGGTGCGAATCCGGCAAATCCTGGAGTACAGCGAAACAAGATGAGGACGAACCTGGTCCCTCGAGGTTCCTGACCGCGGCACGGCGCTCTGCCCTCTCCACCGAGTGCACAGCCGCCTCCGGGCCGTGGAGCCTCGCACTCTTGCGGGGCGGACCCGCAGGGTTAGTCCTGGAGCGCGGCGGCGGGAGGTCGCACCTCCAGCCGGTACCTCCAAGTCCTCCGGCAGCGTCGCCATCTGCGCTACCGAGCCCGACTCAGACTCCGAGTCGACCTCCACCTCCACACCACCGAGCCCGGCCTTGGCAGGGGCCGGCGAGCCCTCCGAGGCCAGGGAGCCCGGGGAGAGCATGCTGGCACCATCGGGTTCCTCCGCCCTAGGGGACGGGAGAGGTGGCACCACGTCCATCACCACCGTCTTGGTGGTGGCCGAGGCCGCCCGCAGTCGCTCGATGACGGAGAATGAAGGGGGCCACGCCTTGGCTCCCCTCAGGTTGGAGCCGTACTGGTCTCCCACCAGCGGCACCATCCCCATGGCCGAGTCCACCGAGGCAGCAGCCTCCCTGGGCTGCCCCTCGGCCGCCGGCGCAGCCGGCAGCGAGGAGTTGGCCGCACCAGCCTGAGGAGCAGCCCCGTAGGTCCGCTGGTCCTTCTCGCCTGCCAGCCTCCACTCCTCGTTGAGGCTGTCCTCCCCGGAGCTGTCGTGGTCAGCCGGAGGTCGCGGTGGTGGAGGGGCGGAAGAGCTCGCCCCCGGCAGGTCCACGCTGACTCCCACCGTGAAACCCTCGTTCTTGTGGAAGATTTCAGCCCGACCATTGAGCTTGGCTGGGTTGCGGCAAGCCATGCGCACCCGAACCGGGAGGCGGTTGGCGAGGGTGCGGGTATCCACCTCCAGGGGACGCCCAAGCATGCGCAAACCGGCCATGAGCCGTGACACCTTCCTCATGCGCTTGGGCAGCCCCGTGATCGTCACCCATGCCTCCTGGAGAACTACGGCCGGCACCGGATCCGCATCAGCCAGCCGGATGGCAGCCTCCTGGTTGTTGAGCGGCAAGAAGATCCTGCCACTCCTCACGCTCATCTTGAGGAGGTCCCGGGAAGGGAAGCACACCGAGAACTGAAGGGGGGCAACCTCCTGCACCCTCCAGTCCCAAGCACCCTCCACCAGATGGCGCAGCTCCGACTCGCTCTCCTCGAAATCGAGGTAGAAGAAACCCTCTCCCGGAATGGCCTGCCCCATGAGCTGCAGCTCGGCATGGTCCGGTGAAGCGGCACGCTGACTGGAAGTGGCCAGTCTGGCCGCACTTGAAGCACTCCGCCTGGGAAGCGCTCGGGCCACCCGAGCCGGAGACCGGCGTCGAGGAAGAGGGCGCGCAGGAGGAGGCCGGCGAGCGGGCACCGCTTGCGCCTTCCCAGCCGCACGCGCCGAATCCCGCGCGCCACCACCCTGCACCGCAGTCGCGGTGGGCACGACCACCGGCGCCGAGCCGCGTGGCATGGTTTGCGCTTGCGCCGCCGCGAGCCTCTTGGCCTCGCGCTTCCGCTCCCGCTCGTCGTACCATGTGGCTGCACCGGCGCGGGTTAGGGGCGCGCGGGAAGCTTGCGGGTTGGCCATCGGGGCGGCCGGCGGCGCGGCAGCCGGCTGTTGGCGACGCGCACCGCTGCGGTTAGGGCCACCCTGCCTGCGGGGACCCGCGCCATTGCTCGCGCCAGCACCGGACCCCGCCATCTGCACCACCTGCGCGAAGGAGGAGGAAAGGGGCGTCGGGGGAGGGGTGAGGACAATGGACCTTGCCTGAGCACCGCGCCGCCGCACGTCCTCTTTAGAAGCAGGGAAACCTAGGGATAGGTCGCGGCTGCCCCTGGGAATCCACCAAAACGTGGCTGGGTCGGACCCAAGCGCACGAGTGGACTGGGCCTCCACAAAGGCCGAGGATGGGGCCCAACAACGCAGCGAGGCAGCCCCCAAGCCCCCCGACCGCACAGCTTTCAGCTGGTCCACCTCCAGAGGGCAAAAGGGTCGGTCCATCAAGAGGCCCAGCCCAAGTAGGGTCCAAAGCTAGCCCTAGGTGGGACAGCTTCCCCCTCGTCTCCGGCGGCGGCGGCGGCGTCTCCGGAGGTCCGGGCGAGTCTCGGCCATCGGCCGGGGAGGGGAGGGGAGGCAGCTAGGAGAGGACTCACACAGGCCGGAGCAGGCTGCGAAGCTCGCCAAGGACGCGCCGTGAGCACTGCGGGCGCCGCGCCGCCGGACAGCCCTCCCCGGCGAATCGAGCCACAGCCGCAGGACGAAGGGCGGCGAACCCCATCCGCGCGCGGCGAGCGCGGTGCTGAGCCCGACGCTAGAAGATCACCCAGCGTCGCCGGCGACCTCGGCGGCAAATCCCGCCCTCCTCATCGCTGCCCGAGTCGGGGCCACCGGCGGCCAATCCTCCTCCCAGAATCCGACCCCGGAGCCCATCTCCTTCCGCGATGGCCGGGACCGCAGCACCGCGAGGAAGGCCGGCCGGCGAGAAGGGGGCCCGGCGCGAACGCCGCCCCCGGAGTCGCCCGTCGAGTCGCCCGTCATCGCCTCAGTTTCTCCTCCATCTAATCCAGACTGAGATTCCGGTGCCTCGCGGCCTATACAGTCGAGTTTTTGAAAAAATCCCAAACCGACTGATGTCTTCATCCATCTCAATCAAGCAGAGCCAAGCAATGGAAGATAGCCAGTGCAGATCGTTTTGCCCTGTACAGGAGTAGTCCTGGGTCTTTTTCCACAAATCTTTTGCTGGCGATTTTAACAGGGATTAAGCTTTTTACCCAGCCTGGTCGTTGTAATTGTAAAATTTTTTCTCTTTTGGCTTGGCCGTCTCTGTAAGACTTTCAGCCGAAAAGCCGTTCCTTTCGCTTTCTCTCCTTTCTAATATATACATGCAACGCTTCTGCATGGTTTCTATCGCGGCCCTATATCCACCGTCCATCCCATCCAATGCTCACAGCACTTCAACGTCAAGTGACACCACTTCGTCCTCAGGCACGCTGCCACGCATTCGGAAATCTATCGAAAGGGAACTAACGAGGCGCTTGGCGGGCGGAACTCTGCCGTCCTACAGCCGCCGTTGCGGAAGGAAGTGGAGCCGCTGAGAAAACAGCCTCGACGGCCATCTCCGACCGCCTCCAGCTACTCCCTCCGCCCCACATCTGACGTGACTGACTCCCCCTCGACGACCTCCTCAACCCCCTCAACAAAGTGGGCGTCTTTGCCAGCCGTACCCATGAGGGCATCAATGATTTGGGTCCAATTATTCAGGCAAACAGAGACGAGGGAGAGCAGAACATCGGTCCAGTTATCAGAGATGAGGTACGAGCCCAGCAGCGATTCACTGTGCTGTTTCTTCAGGCAGAGAAGCACAAATTTCAGTTAATTTAGCAGCAGTATTCAGTTTGACTAAACATCAGTAAAAAAGTGAACAATATACAGACTGCTAGTACTAGAAAATAATTTGGAAAATGAAAACCCGAGCTATACATTATGCAAGAGTAATCTGAACACATGTATTACAAGAACAGATTACATGTATTTGTGTCTACTCAGCCTACTCAGGTATCCACTAGCAGCCGGAAATGTAGCCTCTTTTGCTGCAGGCTTATGCAGAGTGTTCGGGGCAGAGGGTAAATTTGCAGAAATCTTCCATTTACTTTGGAAAGGGCTGCGTGGAGGACACTCGCAATGAGCTCAAACAGGTGGTCGGTATTTCATGTGAAGCGCTATCGGAGAAGAACTTGGGATTGCCTACGGTTGTTGGCAGATCGAAGGATGGTGCATTCAAACACTTGCCAGAGAGATCGTGGGGAAAGGTTCAGGGTTGGAAGGGGCAGGGAATGTCAATGGAAGGCAAAGAGACGTTGCTGAAATCTGTTCTCCAGGCTGTGCCTACGTATTCGATAGGGTGTTTCTGCTTTCTAACAAAATGTGCAGCAAGCTAACTTCTATTTCCTCAAGATTCTGGTGGGGGGGCTGATGATAAGCGGAAGGTGCACTGGATTGGTTGGGACAAAATGTGTGCGCCCAAGAGACGAGGTGGGATGGGTTTCCGGATTTTTCGGTTTTCAATCAAGATTTGTTGGCAAAGCAGGCGTGGCGCATCTTGACCTCTCCAACTTCGCTGTGCTCGAGAGTTCTGCGTGCTAGATATTTCAAGACGGGGGATTTTTTGACTGCAACTGCCCCAAGTCTGCGTCCTATACCTGGAGAAGTATTGTCCACGGCAGACGGCTGTTGAAAGACGGACTGATTTGGAGATTAGGTGATGGCAGTTCGGTTAATGTGTGGCGCGATAACTGGATCCGTCGTGCGGGCTTGCAACGTCCACTGGGACACAAGCCTAATACAGTGGTTAACAAAGTTGCTAAATTGTTGTTAGCGGATGGGAGGGGTTGGAACGAGGACAAGCTAAATGAAGTCTTTTTGAGGGAGACGTGGCTGACATAAGGAAAATTTCCGTGGGTAGAGCTGGAATTGTAGACTACCCCGCATGGAATTACACCAAGAACGGAATTTTTAGTGTCAAGTCGGCGTATCACTTGAAGATGCAGTTGAAAAAGAGGCAAGCTATGGGCGCTAGTTCGTCTACCACTTGCGACGAGCACAAGGGGTGGCTCGCCCTTTGGCGGCAGCAGTCCCAGGGAAAGCCAAGATCCATGTGTGGAGAATGGCTAAGAATGGGCTGGCGGTAGGTGATGAGCTGCAGCGCCGATGCATCAAAGAAGGAGTCAAATGTATAGCCTGTCGTGGGTTTGTCACGTCAGGTGTCATAGATGACTTCGTAGGTGTGGGATTACGCGAGTCAAGCATCTCTGAGCTTGGGATCGCAGGAACAAAGATCAACACAGATTTACCCAGGTTCGGCCCCCTCAATGTGAGGTAAAAGACCTACTTCCTGCCTACCCTAGATTGGTATTGATATGATAATCGAGGTGTTACAATGGAGGCGATCCGATCTGGTACTCGCCGTATGAGCTAGGGTTTAGGGCTTGATAGCTTGACCCTCTAAGTCCTGCGAGTCCTCTTTATATACACAGAGGCTCGCTAGGTTACAAAGGAAACTTTCCCACAAGGAATATGTCCACAGAGGCCTACTCGGAGACTACTTGGTCTTCACGTCCTCCGGGATATGTCTTCTAGAACTTTCCCCTTATGGCGGTTCAATATTGGGCTTGCTCCCAAGTGGGCCTTTGTCCGTGCGAGTAAAGTAAGTCGCACTGGGGCGAGTCAATCCAGAAAGTATTCCCCCGACATTAGTCCCCCAAGCGTGGCCTGAATCTTCATAGTATTCCTTGATCTTGAATGTTTAGGCCGCGCTTTTCCTTATTTCGCGACTTATAATTGTGCAGGATTGACCTTGACTCGCACCTAGATCATCTGACTTCGTGAGCTTCTTTGTTAGAGCAGCCTATAGCTTCAGAACTTGATGACGACCCATCTTCAAATTTTTGATGATAATATATGTAGCCCCCAAGGATTGAGAGGATGTAATGTTAATCATCTCAATTCTTCTCAGAGAACTCTGAAGGTCATCACCTGTAACTTGATATCATGAATAAACAATTGTTAAGATACAAGTAATTGTAATTGGTGTTGCCGTACTATAAGCAGTACATCGACCTCTAGTTAGGCCATCTGAATCCTTAAGTGGGCACTCGCGCGATCAGTATTTCCTAGGAACATGTGTGTTCAGGGTCGAGAGCGGCCATGATAGGCAATCAAGCTCGATTGACGCCACACCCAGTACTTTGGCCACATAATGCGAGTAGCAATCCAACTTAATGCAAATTTGATAATTGCCAATAAATTGGCTGTTTCAGGGTAACAAAGACCCCAAGAAACATGATGATATTGCCATGATAGGCTAAGCTATGATAAGCTTTGATTATGATGACACATAAGGTCGCGCCTAGGTGGCAACCGAGTGTTATACATAGGGTTGGATCGCGCGTAGTGGCGATCCATGGTGATACATGGGGTCGGTCGCGCCTAGGTGGCGACCAGAGATGATACAAAGTTTACGGCCGCGCCTAGGTGGCGGCCGGTTTCTGATACAAGGGTCGATCGCGCCTGGGTGGCGATCAGATGTTGCATAGGTCGCGCCTAGGTGGCGACCAAAGTTGAAGTTCTAGCCCTGAGTGGCTGTGATGATACTCAGCTATAAAGCTGGAAAGGATGATGCTTGGCTCTGGCAGCCTTTTCTTATGTATAGTACGGTCGCAGGTGCGACATTCCAAGGGCGAGGTGCCTCGAGACGATCCTCGAAATCATGGCGTTCGCTGCTTTCCTCCCTTACATCCAGCAGGTATATGACCCATTGTTTAGCTTCTTACTGATGATGTAGGGTCCTTCCCATGGAGAGGACAGCTTATGCATTCCCTTGTGATCTTGTTTAAGTCGCAGTACTAGGTCGCCTTCTTGAAAGGTGCGGGTTTTATGCGTCTGGCATGATAGCGTCGCAAGTCTTGTTGATATACGCTGACCTTGATGCTGCCAAGTCTCTAACCTCTTCTAATGTGTCCACCGAGTCTTGCCGAGCTATCTCATTATCTGTCTCGATGTAAGCCGCAACTCTTGGTGAATCATGTATGATGTCGCTGGGCATGACTGCTTCTGCTCCATAGACCATAAATATGGTGTAAATCCTGTGGATCTGTTAGGGGTTGTTCTTAAGCTCCATAGTACCGCTGGCAGTTCTTCCACACAACATCCTGGAGATGCTTCGACCTTTTCAATAAGGCGCGGCTTAATTCCATGGAGAATTTCCTGGTTAGCTCGCTCAGCTTGTCCATTGCTCTGCGGTGCGCTACTGACGTGAGGTCCAATCTTATCCCATTGTCTGCGCAAAATATCTGTGTAGCCCCTTCAGAGGTGTTGCTCCCATTGTCTGTAATGATACTATGGGGGTACCCAAGCGGAATATGACCTTCTTCAAGAACTTGACTGCTGTTTCAGCCTCGCAATCTCCCACAGGTTCTGCTTCTATCCACTTTGTGAATTTGTCCACCATGACCAAGAGGTGAGTTTTTCCGTTTGAAGACCGTCTGAAGGGCCCTACATGTCAAAACCCCACGGCAAAAGGCCATGTGATGGGTATTGTGCGAAGCTTGAGCTGGCATATGATCTTGCCTAGCGTATCTTTGACATCCATCACACACTCTGACAATTTGCTCTGCATCTGCTAATGCTGTTAACCAGAAGAATCCATGTCGGAACGCCTTTGCCACCAAAGATCTTGACGAAGCATGATGGCCACAATCGCCTGAATGAATTTCGTGCAAGATTTTTCGTCCCTCTTCTGGTGAACACATCTTTGGAATGCTCCTGACACGCTGCGCTTGTATAATTCATTGTTGATAATTGTATAGGCCTTTGATCATCGTATGATCTTGCGCGCCTCAATCTCATCATCTGGTAGCACTCCGCGACTTAAATATGCCATGTATGGCTCTGTCCATCCTGGCTGTTCATGCAGGGCTGCGACTAAAGTTGAGTCATCCTCTGGCTCTGCAATGTCAATCTCGCTGGAGGCTTGACTGACGGATTGTGCAGTTCATCCAGGAAAACATTGGGTGGGACTGACTGTCTGTTGGATCCAAGCCGAGACAGGGCATCCGCAGCTTCGTTTTGTCTCCGATCAATGTGTTCAACTTGGTATCCAGTGAAATGTCCAGCAATTTTGTACACCTCTCTTCTATATGCAGCCATGTTCGTATCCTTGCTATCCCACGTTCCAGAGACCTGCTGTGCCACCAAGTCTGAATCGCCAAAACATCGTATGCGACTGATGTTCATCTCCTTTGCTATACGTAGACCATGAAGCAGTGCCTCGTACTATGCTACGTTATTTGTGCAGTTGAAGTGTATCTGTAGCACATACCGCATCTTGTCTCCCTTGAGATGTTAGAACAACTCCAGCCCCCGAGCCTTGCAACTGTCTTGACCCATCAAAATGCATGGTCCAGTATTTGTTAAAATCTGCAAGAGCTGCGACTTAATCGATGTTCGCGGCTCGTAGCTGATGTGATGTGGTCCCAACTCGATCGCCCACTTAGCGACTCTTCCAGTAGCTTCTCGATTACGAATGATATCTGCCAATGGTGCTGAACTAACCACAGTTATTGGATGCTCTTGGAAGTAGTGCTTCAGCTTGCGACTCGCCATGAACACTCCAAACACCAACTTCTGCCACTGTGGGTAACGCTGTTTGGAAGCTGTGAGGACTTCACTCACGTAATATACTGGTCTCTGGAGGGTATTCCTTCCCTGTTTCTTGTCTCTCCACAACCATGACAGCGCTCACAGCACGGGAATTTGCAGCTATATAGTAGCATTGGCTCTTTATCCTTTGGAGCCGCCAAACTGGAGCATTTGTCAATTGATGTTTCAAGGCTGTCAGAGCTTCATCAGCCTCTGCGTCCCAAACGAAGGTGTCTGATTTTTTCAACAGTCTGTACAAAGGTAGTGCTTTCTCTCCCAATCTTGATATAAAGCGACTCAAAGCGCTACGCACCGGTAAGTCGCTGCACATCTTTTATCTTTTCTGGCTTTTGGAGATCCATCACGGCCTTTATCTTGTCAGGGTTGGCCTCAATCCCCTCTCTGATACTATGAATCCAATAGCTTTCCTGCTGGTACCCAAAGACACACTTTGTGGGATTGAGCTTCATGTTGTATTTTCTGAGATTTGTGAATGTCTCTGCCAGGTCACTAATGAGATCCTGGCCAATTTGCGACTTAACCACAATATCATCCACATAGGCGTGAACGTTGCGACCTATTTGCTCGTGTAGACAATTCTGAATGCATCTTTGATAAGTCGCGCCTGCGTTCTTCAACCCGAAGGGCATGCTGACATAACAAAAAGCTCCAAAGGGTGTTATGAAGGACGTCTTTTCTTGGTCCTCCTTCTTCATTTTGATTTGATGGTAGCCTGAGTAGGCATCCAAGAAGCATAACAGCTCGCACCCAGCAGTTGAATCAATCACTTGGTCGATTCGCGGTAAGGCAAATGGGTCCTTTGGACAGGCTTTGTTGAGACTGGTGTAATCAACGCACATTCGCCATGTACCGTTCTTTTTCATAACCAATACTGGGTTTGCCACCCACTCCGGATGGTATACTTCTGTGATGAAACCTGCAGCCAGCAAGCGAGCTATCTCTTCTCCTATTGCCTTTCTCCTATCATCGTGGAAACGCCGTAGTGGTTGCTTCACTGGTTTAGCCACAGGGTTTACTTTGAGGCTATGTTCTGCTAATTCTCTTGGCACCCCTGGCATATCTGACGGCTTCCATGCGAAGATGTCCTTATTTTCCTGGAGGAAAGCGACGAGGGCCTTCTCCTGCTCTTCTTCCATGTGTGCTCCAATGCTGGTTTGCTTGGATGAGTCGCCAGGAACAAGATTTATCTGCTTGGTGTCCTGGGCCGCTTTGAATTTCATTGGTGGCTCGGCAGATGGCGTGGTAACCACACTCATGTCATTTGGGTCCACCTGCGACTTATAGCCTTTTAGCTCCTCCGCGGCACAGGCGGATTCTGCGAAGGCCGCATCTCCCTTTTCACATTCTATTGCTTTTTCTCTATCTCCATACACTGTGATGACCCCTTTTGGTCCTGGTATTTTCAACTGTAGGTACACGTAGCATGGTCTGGCCATAAACTTAGCAAAGGCCGTTCTTCCAAACAAGGCGTGATATGGGCTTTGAAATTTTACCACCTCGAAGCATAAGAATTCGCTTCTAAAGTTTTCTTCTGTCCCAAAAGTTACCCCTAGGGTTATTTTCCCCGCTGGTCGTGCGGACTTTCCTGGGACAATGCCGTGAAACACTGTTGACGTGGGCTGCAGGCTGGAATCCTTGAGTCCTAGACGCTGGAACGTATCGTAGTATAAGATATTAATGCTGCTTCCCCATCCATAAGCACCTTGGTCAGCTTGTATCCTGCAACGTACGGCGCCACAACCAGTGCTAACTTGCCAGGTTCCCGTACTTGTGGCGGGTGATCGTCGCGACTCCAGGTTACTGTGTTCTGACCATCTTAACCAATTGGGTGTTGCTGGTATCACGGCGTTCACCTGCTGACTTCTGCGACTCAATTTCTCTTCCCTTTTGGAGTCATCGATAACTATTGTGTGATACTGCCCCGTTTGCCTGGGGTTACTGCGCCGTGCTGCCCAATATTTGTGTTATGAGCCGCCTAGGGTTTTCTTCGTGGGAATTTCCCCGTTGTGTTGGCTCTCTTCTTTCCACTTCTTGTAATAGTGGCACTGCGCCTTGGTATGATCCGCTGGCCGTCCATCGCCTGTCGTATGAAGGTCACATGGCCGGTTGAAAATTTCTTGCATATTGATTGGACGGGAGCCGTATCCTCGACCCCTTCCACGCTGGCCTCTGAATCCTCCACGCGCATTGGCGACGAGCCCTGAGTGACCATCTTCGCTTTTGCGTTTGTTTTGATTCGCGTTGTTATGGCTTGTTTGCTGCTGCTGGGGCTTGTTGAAGTTTTTCTTTCCTTTGGTAGCAGCCTCCTCTTCTTCTCCGTCTGACGCGTCTCTGGTTTTATCTGAGCCGGCATATTTGTTAGCCGCAGCCATCACCTCGCTGAGGCTCTTGACTTTATCCTTCATGCGACCCAGCTTATGAATCAGCGGCTCGAACTTGCAGTTTTTCTCCATTACCAGGACGGCTGAGCTTGGTGGTATATTATCTGAGGAGTGTATTATTTCTGCCACCCTTTTCATCCAATGGCGACTTGACTCGCCTTCCTTCTGGACGCAACGCTCGAGGTCTTCTATATTGCAGAGTCGCTTGCAAGTTCCTTGGAAGTTTTTAATGAAGGCATCCTTCAGTTCCTCCCAAGTGTTTATAGAGTTGGGAGGCAAATTTTGCAGCCATATGTGCGCTGTGCCTTCTAGCATCATGTTGAGGTACCTTGCACATATTTCTTCTGAGGCGTTAAGAATGCTCATCCCCATCTCGTAATTGTTCAGCCAGGTGGTTGGATCCATGCTGGCGTTATAGTTTGCCACCTTGCGTGGCCCCTTGAAATCTTCGGGAAAAGGTTCCGATCTGATCTTTTCAGTGAAACATGCCGGCCCTTGAGTCGCGAGGACAGGGCTGCGCGCGCCCGCAGGATTATCTGCGGGCCGTGTTTGCACTACTGGCATATTTGCCTGCGCTTCTGCGACTCGCTCTGCAACCTCTGTGCGACTCCTGTTGCGTTCTCTGGCGGCCTGCTTTGGACGCTCCTTTCCGCTGCAATCCTGTGACTGGCTGGTATGAGGGGCAGCCGCGCTTCGGCTTCCGCCCTATTGGCTTGTTGCAGGACCGCTGTACTTAGCATCTGGATCGCGCGCCGCGCCTCAGCATTGACCGGGTCATCGCCTGTCGGTACCATCTGAGTCAAGATATTAGCCGCAGCATACATGTTATCGACAGGATTCTGGTAGTGGCCCTGCGGGGTGTGAAACCTCCTTGGCTGTTGCTGGGTCTCTTGATTTGTTGGTACCCTTCCTTCCACAATCGTCTGGATTCCCGTTCCTGCGGCTGGGGTGAGCGGGATTTCCACTGTTGGTTGAGTCGCGCGCAGTTGTGTTTGCGGGTCAACCTGTCGTTGAGTCGCAGCCAGCGCGGCTACTCTTTGCCGCTCCTGTTGGATTCCTTGGTTTATCTGATCGATCCTACGGCGCTCTTCTTCCATCCTCCGGACCTCATACAGGAGCTCGGCCCTGGCGGCCTCAATTTCTGTTGCACGGAGGGCGGCGTTCGTGGCTGACACAGGGACAAGAAGTGGGTTGCTCGGGGGTGCCGATACCTCGGTTTCTCCAGCAGTTCCTGATGCACCTTCTACTCCAGCCGTGTAAACCGCAACTTGCGCCATCTCTTGATCTGGTGATAACGCGATTTCTGGTGGGCAACCCCAGCAATTTTCTTCAAAGGCAGATACAATGGACCCATACTCTTGCGAGTCCATGCTTTCGACGGATTCTTCCCCATCGTCGGCGACTCCTTCTATTGAATCACCTTCTCGGACCGAGTTAATGGACCTGCCGCCGATGAAGCTAACGAAGACGTTGATGGATCCAAACGGGATGACGTGGCCGGTCTCCAAGTAATCTGCTTCCGGTCCCCAGCTTGAATCGTCTATGAGAGGTGTGCCATCGACCGTGATGATACGGCCAATAACAATATCTTCCGCTCCCTTCATGGATCCTGCGCGGAACGTGACGCTCTTGATCGCAGGCCCCACGGTGGGTGCCAACTGTCGTGGGTTTGTCACGTCAGGTGTCATAGATGACTTCGTAGGTGTGGGATTACGCGAGTCAAGCATCTCCGAGCTTGGGATCGCAGGAACAAAGATCAACAAAGATTTACCCAGGTTCGGCCCCCTCAATGTGAGGTAAAAGACCTACTTCCTGCCTACCCTAGATTGGTATTGATATGATAATCGAGGTGTTATAATGGAGGCGATCCGATCTGGTACTCGCCGTATGAACTAGGGTTTAGGGCTTGATAGCTCGACCCGTTCTAAGTCCTGCGAGTCCTCTTTATATACACAGAGGCTCGCTAGGTTACAAAGGAAACTTTCCCCACAAGGAATATGTCCACAGAGGCCTACTCGGAGACTACTTGGTCTTCACGTCCTCCGGGATATGTCTTCTAGAACTTTCCCCTTATGGCGGTTCAATATTGGGCTTGCTCCCAAGTGGGCCTTTGTCTGTGCGAGTAAAGTAAGTCAGTCTTAGTCTAAAAAAAAGTGTGGAACTTGCTGTCCGTGCGATTATGTTTTTGAGTGATGTAAGGCAGTCTTAGTCTAAAAAAAAGTTACTACTGTAGTATTTTGGATCATGATCAATTGCAAGAAACAGAGGTCCAATGATGATTCACTTGCTCGGAACAAGCACTCTCTCTATGATCCATCTACTTGGAGTCTCTACCTAACAACCAGAACTAACTAGAGCCAAACGATTCCGTATCCATCCTGAACCCAGTAATCCTGCAACAGTATTCTTAAATTAAACCTCCCAAGCCGGGACGATGAACTCATAGAGATCAACCTTGGTGGATGCCGACCAGGGATCGGCGGATGTTGCTTATAGCATTAGTGAAGAGGATGATGCTATTCTCTAGAAGTTAGTCTAAAGGGGTGTATTCGGTCAGCTCCATGTATGCTGTCATTAATTTCAGAGGTGTTGTGCCTACTCATGTTCATGCGGTTTTGCGAATCAAGGTTCCCCCAGGATTCATTTCTTCTTGTGGTTGGTTCCACACAATAAAATCCTGATTAGGGATAATTTGTGTAAGAGACAAACTGTCCATGATTTAACCTGTCTTTTCTGCACTGAACTTGAAACTTGCGGTCATTCACTGTTTACTTGTAATATTGCTGCTTTTGTTTGGGGTGAGGTTAGCAGATTGACGGGTTTAGCCGTCTCCCCTGCAAGCTATGAGAGAATTGCTAGTTTATGGCCTAGTGAATCCAAACATGAGGTTGTGAATGTTGTCCATGCGACCGTTATGTGGGTGCCGTGGAAATGTAGAAATAATCTCTGTTTTAACAATGAGTCATGGACTGGTATGCAGGTGATCTGGGGAGGCTTAGCTTCTACTCTTTCTATGTGGGTGATCTTGCTCTCCGGCGCTGCGAAGGACCGAATGCTGGGAATCATTGGCGCGGTGGAAATGCTGGGAAGAAGCCCTCCCTCACTGATCTGGCGCGATCCAGGGTGAGAGACCCGGTGAAGATCGAGCTATAAAACTGCTTGGGTCCTCTCTGTGATCCACAATATGATGAGTGGGAAGCCACGACTCGTGGGCTGGCGCGTACCCTTGAAGCTGCTCAGCTGGTGATGGTTGAGGACGGTGGGAACTGGAAGGTGGTTAACATGCAGCAGTGATCTGGTGTTCCCCAGCATCCTTAGTCCGTTCACACCCTGGTTGTTTGGTGGCGAAAGTTCATGTGTTGGTGTGTGTGGCGTTAGTAAACCCCTGGAACTTTAGTTTATTTTGTGTTTCTGTGCTTAATGCGCTTTCTGAGATCAGCGCTATGTTGTTGCTCTGAGATCTGTAAACCTATAATGTAAGACTCGAGTTTCGTTTCTTGAAATGGAACTGTGGCGAGGCCCTTTATTTCTAAATCAACCTTGGTGGACAGTTGCCAGACTTATGAAAGACAGGACATGGAGTAGAAGTTAAGGTTCGAGAAACCAAGTACTAGGCTAATACGAAGACCAATTCTCGATCATTCAATCAATCGGTTTCTAACCCAACTAATCAGCGGGAGAAGTGAGTCGCACAAGGGAAGGAAGTTCAAGGGAAATCATGTAGGCTTCGTCTGGCTCACACGGCTCCCATTCCCACGGCAGCGCCGGCGGCAGAGTTCTGCCTGTTATTTTTGTTGTGATCCAAATTCATATGAAGATATAAAGATAAAGGGTAACTTCGGACAGAGCAGAGCGAGGCTCGTCGCAGGAGGCTTGGGCCGAAGCGTACTGCAGCCGACTTAGGGTTTTGCTTGCACCACAAAATATGCCTCTTATAAGCCACCGGTATGGGATAAGTCGCAAGTTATAAATTCCGGCGTTTGTAATCTCACCCCATCATAGTGAAGATTTGCTGGCTGGCGCCCGTAGTTTTTTCTTTTCCATTGTTGGAAGGGTTTTCCACGTAAAATCTCGTGTCCCGTTGGTTTGATCTTGCTTTTGTTCATCGTTTAACACTTCCCGGGAACATCCGCCCTCAAGAGTTTCCCTTCCCGCGCCTCGTTGCCTTGCACGCGTGATGAAAGGTTGGTCATTTGGGCGTTGACTCACTACTACAAAACCGAGTATTACAGCCGCATCAGGACCACGGGCCTCAGCCGGTTTTCCCATCCGACTCGGAGCAACAGTTGAGGATAATCCAGCCCGGAGGAGCCGGTTTTCCCGTCCGGCTGCAAATCGCAACCCTCAGACGGTTGTTAAAAACACCCGACTTTGGACTCTGAAACAGTTGTATCAAATGGCCGCCGCAAACGCTAACGGCGGGCTGGTTGTTCGGCCGCCTCCACATTACGGAACATCCGTATTTGTTCACCACCTTCGGGAATATTTAGAGCCGGTTCGAAAAACTAACCGACCCAGGGTTCGCGCGCCGGTTGTATTTTATAACCGACGGCAAACTTCGGAGGGTCCATATGTTTCCGGTGACCAGCATTTTTTCGAAAGCGATGGACTTATCCGGATATGCAGACAAAGATCCGGAGGCCAATTATGCCAGCTTTTGAGATACGACCAAATATTTAAATTTAACAGGAAAGTAGTACAAGATGCCTAAACAATAACTTTTATTCTAAATATGGTACATAAGAACCTAATACATGTACTACTACATGACTGTGTTTACATCCCACCAGGAATAGAATCTAAAGATATAAACGGTGAGACCCCTTGGAGACTCCTCAGCGATTTGAGCTTTCTGGCCGTCCAATCCTCCCCGCTCCGTGCCTCCGCTCCGTCCGATTCCTGCCGGCTCCTGGAGTCGGAATGAATAGGGATTTGCAAAGTCGCTAACCGTACCAGCCTTATTGCACCCACTCTCGCTGACATCCTACGTGGATCCCCGCTGTAGCCCGAGGGCCCGCATGTCAGCCTCACGCTGCACGTTTAATCGGTGTGGCGGACGGGTCAGGGCGGTGCAGATTCGTACTGCGTTCCTCCCATTGGTTGATTGTGTTTGTTTACCGTACTGGGTTTTAGCGGTGCCCCTCTAGGATAGCTTTCTTCGTAGCGCTGACGATGGGCCCCTTCTTCGTTCCGTGGCCCACATGTCGGTTGCCCTGCATGTTTGCATCGCCAATCTCTCCCGTGCGTGGGTTCTCGCTGCGTATTTTCTACAGTATGTCGGGGCACGCTGGGTATTTCGCGTACGTTGCACTGTTCGTGATGTCAGGGAGAATTCGGGCCCAATTTTCCGTCCGAGGTGGTCTCCTTCCATTCGTCGGCGGGTACGTTGCACTGTGCTGGTAGTCAGAAGGCCCGTTTTCGCGTCTCGTTGGCGGCTTGCCATTGGTTCCAAGTGGTTACCGACCTAAATACAGTGTACATGAAACGGGGTATATAGGCTGTTTTCTGGATCGGATGGTTACTGCAGCTCTCATTCCCCCCTTTTCTTCTTCGTCGCTGTTCTTGCTCTGTCGTGCTTTTCTCGAGCTCTGCCGTGTTTCCATGGATTCCGTTTGTTGCTCTTCCGGTCACGCTTGTTCCCGTTGAGATCAGGTTGGGTATTCTTAACGTGTCTTGTTCTCTCTGTTTTTCGTCGTTTTTGTTCATGTTGTTTACCGTGTGCTAGATTCGTGTTTGTTTGTTGCTATGATGTTTGTTCTTTTTGTTTTCTGGGTTTCTCATATTTGTTTTCTGTTTGTTGTTCTGTTTTTTCGCAGGTCGTCGGTTTTCTCTTCGGGTTGCGGTGCAGGATGTGCCGGGTCTTGATTCCACTTCATCGGCGCCGGCTTTTGTTCACCTATGGATTAACCGTGCTTTTAATGTACCTAATCTAATGGTATGTTTTATTCATTGGTTCCCGGTTCGTTGTTTTGTATTTCTACGATTGTTTGTTGGTTGTTTTGACGTAATTTTGTTTTTGCAGATCGGTTTGTTGCTATTTTCGTTTTATATGCTGTTTGGTTTCTTTCGTGTTTTTATATTAGTTTTATGACCGTTTTATTTTATTTTATTTGCAGGGCGTTCTCTTACTCGGGAATATCTCATGCCTAGGTGTTTATTTTTTGCCCTTTTGGCTTCGTGTTTATGTTACTTCTGTGATGAGTTATTCTGGTTGGTGGGCGTTGCTGTCTCCCCATTGGATCTGGCCGTCTTACTGGTCGGTTGGAGCTGGTCGGCTTAGTGGTCAGTTGTTCTTGCGGTTTAAGTCGGTTCTGTTGAGGTTAGTTTATACTTTCTTGCCGTGTTAATCTGTTTGTCTTTGCTTATTTGTTTATCTTCATGGTCGTGTGCTGGATCCGTATTATTTAGTTGTTCGTTGCTTTTGACTGTTTGTTCGTTGTTTCACACGTTTTTTCCCCACATCATTCTCCTGCTATTTTAGTTTTGTGTTCTTGCTGTTTGCTTTCTTTCGTGTTTTTTATATTACTATTCTGACCTCTTTCGCCAATCTTTTTTTGCAGGTCGGTTTCTTATTAGGGAATATCTCAGACGTGGGTGTTTTTGTTTGGAGTTCCGGTTATTTAGGTTGTGAGTTATCCTGGTTGGTGGGCGTTGCCAGTTCCCCGTTGGAGCTGGTCGGCTTAGTGGTCTGTTCTTACCGTTATGGTTTTGTTCTATTGAGATTAGTTTGTGTTTTCCTGCCGTGTTAATCCGTTTGTTCTTCCTTATTTGTTTATCTTGCTGGTCGTCTGCTGGATCCGTATTATTTAGTAGTTTATTGCTATGGCTTTTTATCACCTGTCGTGTCGACTTCTTCCTTACCGACTTAATCTACCAAAACAGTTTCTTCCATACAATCTACTGTGCCAGCTTCTTCAAACCCGACCTAATCGAGGTAGAGGAACCGCGTAGGACGATCGCTATCCCGGACGGGAACGCTTGTCTGCACATCGTTGTTCTCAGAAAATGTTGGTACTGGCCGAGTCCCAGGAGTCGGTAGGCATGACTTGTCCCTTTCACCGCTTGCCAATCCTGCCGACTCAAAGGAGTCAGTAGGACTGACCTTCTCCGTCTCACTGCTCTTCGATCTCGCCGAGTCTAGCTAATCCGCAGAGTCCGCAACCACTAAGATGTAGCCAGAGGCAGTTACGTTATCTTCTCCACAAATCGATATGAAATGTACACATGTCTCGTGACAGGATTTTAAACTTGCATACATTGAGTCGTGTATTTGTGAGGTCAGGACGTTTGGTTCGTTAAGGTCCTATCTGAGAAAAAGGTCACGATGTTCGTGTGAACATGATGCATGAATTCTTGAATCATAACAAAATTATATTATGTGAAATTTTTTCCCGTTTCGTGGTGGAATTTCCATGACCTTGGATATATGAACTTGAACACTGAAAAATATCCGAAACAACTTGGGGACGGCTTGACAAATATTTTGAGTACGTGAAAAAACAGTATCAATGTTCTGGCAAGACTTCTTCTTTACCACCTGCCGTGCCGACTTCTTCCTTACCGACTTAATCTACCAAAACAGTTTCTTCTATACAACCTACTGTGTCGGCTTCTTCAAACCCGACCTAATCGAGGGAGAGGAACCGCTTAGGACGATCGTATCCCGGACGGGAACGCTTGTATGTACGTCGTTGTTTTCAGAAAAAGTTGGTTCTGCCCGAGTCCCGGGAGTCGGCACTAATGACTTCTCCTTTTCACCGCTCGGCAATCCAGCCGACTACAAGGAGTCAGCAGGACTTACCTTTTTCGTCTCACTGCTCTTTCTTCCTGTCGACTCCAGCTTATCCGCGGAGTTGACAACCACTAGGGGGAACAAAATAATACAAAACGGCAGAAAAATGATCCGGCCTCAAAAAGGGAACGAAGGACCCAAAAAAGATATTTTTCAGTTTTTCAAAAACAGAGTACCGATATGGTACAAATGTATTTGTGGAAGTTGGTCATGCTGGCTTCAGCTAACGCATACTAAACGTCAGCGTTAAACGCGCGCAGCCCCGAGGCGTTTGGCTTTATAGCATGTTGGGAAAATGGAAATTTTCGTTTCTCTAGGAATTGTTTCGCGATTTGGCACATTGATTGGGGTACATACAGAGAATGGTCGGATGTTGTAATAAGACGGATCTCGCGCCGACTCCAAGGAGTCGGCTTTATCGGATGCTGCATTAAGACGGAGAAGCCCATACCAGTCGAGCCGAAAGCAGTGACACGACAACGCAGACGGGTTGGCAACCAAGTCGGGCAACTACGTTGACGTACGGTGAAACCTTTGAAGATCTAGCATGTCGTTGTCCATCTATTGTTTGATTTTATTTTTACGAAAAGTAATTGCCCCCAATCAAGTGCGTGGGGCATAAATATCCTACCTGGCTATTTATCCACTTTGGGATCTCCTAGCGTATTAGCGATTTGAAATAAGGTTATTATTTCTATAAATAGATAAAAGGTAATGATGTGGATGCACTCTCCTAGGTTTAGAACAAGCCAAATGAGTGTCTTTAGCCATGATGTCCAGGCTTTTAAATGCCCATGAACATATCTGATTCCTCGAGTGTTGCTGGCTCCCCGCTGGGTTTTCGTACGATGACATTTGTACTACACGGCCGCTGCCGCCGAGTCGGTAGGACTGACCTTATCCGGCTTACTGCAGTACCGAAAAGACACATTGTTCATCAAACACAACATTTATTAATGGTGTACCGGCGAGCCCAGCTGGTCTGACTGATGGGATCACACACATACCCGCGAGGGAACAACTCCGTCACCGATCGTCCCATCCTCTTATGTATATGACAAGGTCCATGCCGCCGGCTTATCCGCCTTAATACACTGTCCAATCAAGCCAACTTTCGGGAGTCGACGTAACCCAAGCCGCGCTGACCAACCTTGGCCGAAGCTGAGTGTATTGTCGCTGGAGTCGTCTTCAGGGTTAGTTTATGTTTTTTTTTTGATCATTTGGGTTGGTTGTCCGTCGTGAGAGGAGGTTGTTTTTTGTTGGCGTGTTTTTTCTCTTTATTCTGGAGTGGTGCGCCAACTTCAGAAGGTCAGTCCTACCGACTCCCTGGATCCAGTCGAGTCGGCGGGATCGCCGACCAGTCAGACGGAGAAGTTCATACCTGCCGACTCCCGGGAGTCGACCAGTAACGAAAAAACCCGGCACCCTGCCGGAGAGGAGAATCATCACTGGAGGGCTCTACATCACCATGCCTGCCTCCGGAGTGATGCGTGAGTAGTTCATCCTTGGACTACGGGTCCATGGCAGTAGCTAGATGGTTGTCTCTCCACTTTATGCTATCATGTTTAGATCTTGTGAGCTGCCTATCATGATCAAGATCATCTTATTATAATGCTACATGTTATGTTTGCTGGGATCCGATGAATATTGAATACTATGTCAAGTTGATTATCAATCTATCTTATATGTTATTTATGATCTTGCATCCTTTCCGTTACTAGTAGATGCTTTGGCCAAGTAGATGCTTATAACTCCAAGAGTGAGTATTTATGCTAGATAGTGGGTTCATGCCTCCGGTAATCTGGAGAGTGACAATAACTTCTAAGATTGTGGATGTGCTGTTCCCACTAGTGATAAATTAACCGATGCTTAACTTAAGGGTGCGCCGTTAGGTCTAATGCATTTGTTTACATTACGCACATTACTTAATGTAATTATCCGTTGCTTACAACTTAATACCAACGGGGAACTCGGATGACAACCTGGCGGTGGATTATTAGTCATAGAAGCTGTTTGATAACGGTCTATGTATTTTGTCGTAATGTCCATGTGAATATCATAGTAATCATCATGTCATATATATGCATTGTTAGAGCATCTCCAAGCGGAGCCCCCAAATCCGGCCCCCAAAGTGTCCGCGGACGCGTCCGGACGCGTCCGCGGACACTGACCGGACAGCCCCCAAAAGTGGCCTCCTCCAACCATGTACCCCAAAATCTCCTCAAATTGTGAGGTCACTTGCATTTGATTGGTGGAGAAGGAGAGAGAAGGATCAATGAAGGACAAAAGAAAAAAAAACAAAGGAAAAGTTGTCCGCCCAGACGCGTCCGGTCGCGTCCGGTCGCCCCCAAACCCTCCCCACATATGGGGTGGGTTTGGGGGTTGCCGGACTGCCCGGACCTATGGGGAGTGTTTGGAGACCATGGTTGGGTGCATGTTTTTACCTCAAATCTTGTCCGGGCTGTCCGCCCGGACGTTTGGGGGCGGTTTGGCAACTTCGCTTGGAGATGCTCTTATGCGCTCAATATTTTGTCAACTGCCCAGCTGTAATTTGTTCACCCAGCATGTTAGTTATCTTTTATGAGAGACACCACTAGTGAACTGTGGACCCCGGTCCATTCTTTTACACTGATAATACAACCAACTGCAAACATTGTTCTTTTCATTCTCTGCAATTTACTACTGTTTTGCACACCATACGTTTAATCCTTTGTTTTCAGCAAGCCGGTGAGATTGACAACCTCACTGTTTCGTTGGGGCAAAGTAGTTTGATTGTGTTGTGTGCAGTTCCACGTCGGCGCCGGATTCCTGGTATTGTGCCGTGCCATACGCCACCAAAACCTTCAGAAGTGATTTCTTGCTCCTACTGGTCGATTAAACCTTGGTTTCATACTGAGGGAAACTGCTGCTACACTGCTTCATACCTTCCTCTTGGGGTCTCCCAACGAACGTGTGATCCACGCAATCAAGCTCTTTTTCTGGCGCCGTTGCCGGGAGCAAGAGGATTTCTGCAAGGGGAGTTTCACGCTTCCAATCTCTTTACTTTGTTATTGTCTTGCTTAGTTTATTTTTATTTAGTCTTGTTTGCTTTATTTATCAAAAACACAAAAAAATTAGTTACTTTTATTTTGAATTGTTATTTTTCAGTCTTGTTATCATGTCTAGCCCTGTTCCTGTCATCATGTCGCCTGAGGAAGAGATCTTCACTTTCAAGCAAGGGAGTGAGGAGAGTTTTAAAGATGCTTGGTCTAGAATTTTTGAGTCTTATGCTAAAACTGAACCTAAAATGACTTTAAGCCTGCTCTTAGTAGCTTTTATTTTGGTCTTGTTCTTTGCTACAGATATGCTTTAGATGCTGTGGTAGGAGGAGATTTCCTTCGTTATGATGGGGATCAAGCTTTTAATGCTATAAAAAAATGATTACAATTTCTAGCCCTCCAATCAGTAAAATTGATTTGGCTTTGACAAGCATAAGTGATAGACTTAACACTCTTGAAACAAACATATCTGGTCTAAAAGAAGGGTATAATCAAATTCGTGAACACTATGATAATGTGCCAGTAAATTTTGAACCATCGGGATGGGTTCCCTCAGTAAAAGTTGTTATCAATGGTGAAACTTTTCATGCTCGCTGTGATATTATGTCTGAATTCTGTTTAATGCCCAAGGATATTTTTGATTCCTTAAATCTTTGGGAGCTTTCCAAATGCGAAGATTGTATAATTTTGGGTGATAATACTATTAAATTACCAAGAGGAGTAGCCGAAGGAGTATTTACAAAACTCCTGGGATAACAATATCTATTGATTATCTTGTCATTGAATGTGCAGGAGTAGGACAAATTACGCTTGGAAGATCTCTGTTGAAACGCTTTGGAGCAATAATAGATGTGGGCCAAGGCACTATGAATTTCGCCTCTTCACCTATGTGTAACCAAGTATTTCCTAAAGATAAGGGTAAGGTAAGAGAGCTAAGCGTAAGATTGTTGATGCTTCATCACTTGGAAACACTTGATTCTTACTTTCTGCGCCTAGCTGAAAGGCGTTAAAGAAAAGCGCTTATGGGAGACAACCCATTATTTTATTTCTGCAATTTTTCTTTTTTTTGAGTCAAGGAGTTGTTTACTTCTGTAACAATTCCTTTGTATCTTTATTTTATCGCATTGTTGTGCCAAGTATTGCCTCTAATAGGAAGATGATGCTAGATTTGGATTTCTGCGCAGGAACAGATTTCTGCTGTTCACCGTTTTAATTCTGTAAAATCACAGAAAAATTATTTAAATCTGCAAATTTTTGTGCGTGATCCTCAGATATGTACGCATCTTTCGTTAGTTTAAAGTTTTTCGATCTGAGCAACGTAAGTGCCTCGAAAAAATTCGTCTTTACGGACTGTTCTGTTTAGACAGATTCTGTCTTTTATTTTTCGCATTCTCTCTTTTACTAGTGTTGAGTGGAATTTTTTTTAGGGTGAAGAGCTTCACATAACATCAGTGGCAGTAGTTAATGTTAAAAGTAACGGTCATGTTTGTGTCCTTATAGAACATGTGAGTTTTTGATTGTGCACTAACCCTCTAATGAGAATTACTTTGAGTTTGGTGTGGCGGAAGTTTTCAAGGGTCAAGAGAGAAGGATGATATAATGTGATCAAGAAGAGTGAAGAGCTTAAGCTTGGGGATGCTCCCATGGATCACCCCAGCATATTTCAAGAAGACTCAAGCGTCTAAGCTTGGGGATGCCCAAGGCATCCCCTTCTTCATCAGCAACTTATCAGGTCATCTCTAGTGAAACTATATTTTAATTCTTTCACATCATATGTGCTTTACTTGGAGCGTCTGTGTGCTTTTATTTTCAGTATTTTATTTTTCTTATGGTCAACTTGATTGGACCCCAGCATTCTTGATTGGGAGAGAGACACGCTCCGCTTTTTCATATGAATACTCCTATTCTTCACTTATACTTGTTGAGTATTCTTATCTAGCTATTGCTATGCTTTTAGCTCCTGTTTTGCATGCATCTCTTATTCAGAGCTGTTAGTTCTTTTAAAGAAAGTACTCTCTTGCTTCACTTATAATTGTTTGGAGAGTTTATGTTGAAATAAATTGATTGGTGTTTGGTTGGAACAGAAAATGTTGCATGTGGTAGATGGTATAATGGAAAAAGCTTACATATTCTTGTAGATCACTGTATTGGATAATTTGATACTTGTCAATTGTTTTGAGTTATCAAGTAGTTCATGTTTAAGCTTTTGTATCATGTAGTTAAAACCTATTAATGAAGAACTACCGTAAAGCTCGTTGAAATTTGGTTTGCATGATTGGTATCTCTAAGGTCTAGATATTTTCTAGTAAAAGGGTTTGGTTAACAAGGAAGACAGTGTAGAGTCTTATAATGCTTGCAATATGTTTTCATATAAGTCTTGCTGTGTCGGTTGATATCCTGTGTTTGCTTCAAATAACCTTGCTAGCCTAAACTCTGTACTGAGAGGGAATGCTTCTCGTGCATCCAAAACCTTGAGCCAAAATCCATGCCATCTGTGTCCACCATAACTACCTATATGTGGTATTTCCTTGCCATTCCAAGTAAATTTTTCATGTGCTACCTTTAAACTATTCAAAAATTATTACTCCTATTTTGTGTCAATGTTTACCAAGCTCATGAGGACGGGGTGGATGTCTTTATGTCAACTGTCAAACAGACTTTACCACCGGACTAGCGGCATATACATCCGCTTATCCATTAATTTTGCAAAAAGAGCTGGCAAATGGGGTGCCCAGTCCCAATTAATTACAACTTTAACCGCTTAATTCTCTTCACATTTTTGCCCTGATTTATCAGTCAAGCAATGACAAACAGTGAAATATCTGCATGTGTAAACAAAAGAGAAAGAGGGATGATCTGCCTTGCTGGTAGAAATAACGTCCTTCATGGGAGCCGCTCTTAAAAGTCTGGTTGGCAGGGGTCATATTGTACTTTCCATTTTCTGATTCGTTGACAATTAACAAACACCTCTCAAAACTTATTTTTACTCTCTATATGATTTCAAAAACTTAAAAAGCTCTAGCACATGATTTAATCCCTGCTTCCCTCTGCGAAGGGCCTTTCTTTTACTTTTATGTTGAGTCAGTTTTCCTACTTCTTTCTATCTTAGAAGCAAACACTAGTGTCAACTTTGGTGCAACAATTTTTATATGCTTATATTGCACTTATTATATTGCTTTGTGTTGACAAATATCCATGAGATATATATGTTGAAAGTTGAAAGCAATTGCTGAAACTTAAATCTTCCTTTGTGTTGGTTAAATACCTTTTACTTAGAATCTATTGCTTTATGAGTTAACTCTTATGCAAAACTCTTTGATGCTTGTCTCGAAAGTACTATTCATGAAAAGTTTTTGCTTATATGATTCAGTTGTTTGCTCATTATCTACTTGCTAGCAAACTATAGACCATTGACCTGGATCACTTCATTCATAACATGTGCTTTACAATACTATTTGATCAAGATTATGATTGTAGCATGTCACCTCAGAAATTATTTTGTTTTTATCGTTTTACCTACTCGAGGACGAGTAGAACTAAGCTTGGGGATGCTTGATACGTCTCAAACGTATCTATAATTTCTGATGTTCCATGTTGATATTATACCAATTGTTACATGTTTTATGCATTTTCTGGGACTAACCTATTAACAAGATGCCACAGTGCCAGTTCCTGTTTTCTGCTGTTTTTGTATTCCAGAAAAGCTAGTCTGGAAATATTCTCGGAATTGGACGAAACTTGGACAGAACCTCCTATTTTTCCAACACGAACACGGAGTCCAAAGGAGAGACGGAGGGGAGCCACGTGGCAGCCACACCATGGGGCCGCGCGGCCCCCCTACCGTGTGTGGTGGTGTGGGGCCCACGTGGCTCTGTAGCCGCCGCCCTTTCGCCTATTTATTCCTCCCGACGCGAAAACCCTAAATACCCGAGCCATTATCCACGAAAAGTTCCAGAGACGCCGCCGCCGTCAACCCTAGCTCGGGAGGGTTCAGAAGCTCTTCCGGCACCCTGCCGGAGAGGGGAATCATCACTGGAGGGCTCTACATCACCATGCCTGCCTCCGGAGTGATGCGTGAGTAGTTCATCTCTCCACTTTATGCTATCATGTTTAGATCTTGTGAGCTGCCTATCATGATCAAGATCATCTTATTATAATGCTACATGTTGTGTTTGCTGGGATCCGATGAATATTGAATACTATGTCAAGTTGATTTTCAATCTATCTTATATGTTATTTATGATCTTGCATGCTTTCCATTACTAGTAGATGCTTTGGCTAAGTAGATGCTTGTAACTCCAAGAGTGAGTATTTATGCTAGATAGTGGGTTCATGCCTCCGGTAATCTGGGAGAGTGACAATAACTTCTAAGATTATGGATGTGCTGTTGCCACTAGGGATAAAATAACCGATGCTTAGTTTAAGGGTGCGCCGTTAGGTCTAATGCATTTGTTTACATTACGCACATTACTTAATGCAATTATCCGTTGCTTGCAACTTAATACCAACGGGGAACTCGGATGACAACCTGGCGGTGGATTATTAGTCATAGACGCTGTTGGATAACGGTCTATGTATTTTGTCGTAATGGCCACATGAATATCATAGTAATCATCATGTCATATATATGCATTGTTATGCGCTCAATATTTTGTCAATTGCCCAGCTGTAATTTGTTCACCCAGCATGTTAGTTATCTTCTATGGAGAGACACCACTAGTGAACTGTGGACCCCGGTCCATTCTTTTACACTGATAATACAACCAACTGCAAACATTGTTCCTTTTCATTCTCTGCAATTTACTACTGTTTTCCACTTCTGAAGGTTTGATTGACAACCTCACTATTTCGTTGGGGCAAAGTAGTTTGATTGTGTTGTGTGGAGGTTCCACGTCGTCGCTGGATTCCCTGGTATTGCGCCGTGCCATATTCCGCCACCAACAATCTTCAGAAGTGATTTCTTGCTCCTACTGGTCCGATTAAACCTTGGTTTCATACTGAGGGAAACTGCTGCTATACTGCTTCATACCTTCCTCTTGGGGTCTTCCAACGAACGTGTGATCCACGCAATCACGGAACCATTGGATTGATGTTTTTATTCATTAACCGTCTAATGAAGTTGATGAGAATAATTGTGTGAAGGAAGTTTTTAGGTCTTAAGAGAGAGGATGATGAAACAAGATCAAGGAGGATAAAAGTTTAAGCTGTGGAGGCTCATACCGCTCCATAACATGCTGGCGCGGTACAGTTACTAGACGTTCAATTTCGCGACTTGTTCTGGATGGGACCAACCCTGTCAACGTGACGATCCACATCATGCCCATGGTTATCCTCGATCTTGACGACTCCCCAAACATGGCTTGGGGGGTCGTGTTTACTTTACTCCTCCTTTGGTGCCACAGGAGTAAATGAGTGGGAATCTTTTGAGTGTGTGTTACTGTGTTAGGACTATGTTCCTCTGTTTCGTATATGATCTTCGCAGCAATGATTCAATGCGAGCAGCTGATAGCAAGAAGAATAATAAATGTCAGCATGGCCGGTAAAAAACGCGGCACGAAACATATATTCATCAACACCGACGCTTCCCGTGGCTTAGACTTTGGGCTTCCAGTCTTAATGTGTTACTCGTATTTTTGTTGGTACTGGTCGACTCCCGGGAGTCGGCATGATTGCCCTTTTCCGGTTCACTGCTCGGCGATCCCGCAAAACAACCCAAACCGTCTCACTGCGTGGGGTTTTCTCTTTCGGAAGTGTTTCGCGAGCCGGCTGACGCTTTGTTTAATGTTGTGCCCTCTGTACTTGACGCGTGGAGGCTGTGGTGTCATGATGATATTCGTTCCTTCCCGAGGAGGCGGAGCGGGTGGTAGGTTTATTTTACATTCGGAAGAAGAAGTAGGAACGACATATCTAAAAAACGAATATCTGACTACATAAATATTGGTTTTAGTGAAGCTGGCTTTGGATTTCTTGATCGGGAAGGTCAGCTGAGACAATATCGATAACCACGTGAGTGCGTCGCGAACTTCCTTGAGGTCGTCGCTTGTCTTATCACCTTCTTGATCTTCTGTCGTAGGTCTGTCCGCATAAAAGCTCGGGCCCCGTGCCCTTGCCATGCCAAGCGCGATGCCGGCTCCAAGTCATAAGTTCGAGTGGTGTCTCTCTTCAATCATCGTTGGCACGAGCCAGAGCTTTTGGATGAGCTGGAGGTCTCTGGTGTGTGTCCCGTCGGTCGGCCACAGTGATTGGCAGATCTCCTGAGCAGCCATCCAGAGGTGTTTGGTCTTCTTGGTGCGCATTCTCTCATCGCGCAAGGCTTGCTGTACGGTAGCAATTTCCAAGGCGCTGGCTTTTACGGTCTGTGGACCACGGAACAATCGCGCTTCACAAAGAAAAACAATAGTTTAGCCATTATTAGTCGGTAGTCAGAATCGATGATCACAGAAATATCTTAACTCCAGGTCTTCAGGTGTCAGTACTAGGGGAGATGAGGAGATGCCTTCTGCGACGGGTATGCAATCACTGTAGTTTTCTTGTGTGTAGTGTGCTTTGGCGAGGATACGCCATGGGAGATTGTCCTCTTCGTCCTGTAAATCGAAAATCTAACGGTATGGTTCTGACAGGAAAATTGTAAGTTATAGACTAGGAAACTGACAATTACGTTCATGAAGTTTACCCGAGGCGTTGGGTTGGAGACGTCCTAGACTACGGCTGTGCAACTATGTGAGTGGCCGGTGAGCGGTGTCGAGCCGGCTGTGCAACTATGTGAGTGGCCGGTGAGCATTTTTTAGCACGAGCGTGGGTAGGTGATGCGTGCGACGTTTCGCATGTTGTGCCGTCTTAACACGACGTGTGTGAAATCATGGTGTTCTCGATGGTTGTTTATCGAGGCGTGCCTGCCGATGTTCTGCGTGTGATCCGTAGCTGTGTTCGACTTGTCGTGTGTGTATTGTCACATACACAAGTGATAGGGAAAAACAATTCTATCCATGCGGTACATACATAATCTTAGTTAAACAAAAATAAGAACATAAACAGGGGAGTATGGTGCATTCAGGCCGCGTTCGCACGTCCGCCGGCTTACAAGTGGTTGTATGTGATGGCCCTTCACGTAGTTCCCCCACAATGGCGCCAGAAAACAGTTGCTAGCCCCTTCGCGTGGTACCTGCGTGAAAAGTAAATGAGTTAGGTTGAAACTCCAAGTGCAGAGTGTATGTAGTAGTGGAAGACAGTTTTCCCCACGAGGGGTGACTCGAGGGTTTAATATCGAACTCTCGGGGAACCAGTATTTCAGGTGTTATCTCCTTATCCTTCTCTTGAGAATCTGCCAACAAAATAAATTGTTTTGTGCCCTCAACCTCACCAAGTGGTTGTCAAGCACAAGGTGTGAGAATGATAATAAAATAAATATGCAAACAGTAGTAAATATGCAATGATGGTAAAATAAATATGCAAGGATGGTGGTAGTAATGATAAATGATATTTTTGAGTTTTTTTATGATGAATGCAAGATGTAAAAGTGTTTTTGTATTTTCGGATTTAATAATGGCAGCAAACAAAAGTGATGATAAAAGTGTTGGAAATGTGTTTCTTATGATTAAAAATGGACCGGGGTTCATGGTTTCACAAATGCACTCTCTCTTGATAACGTGGTAGACAATGGAACACTAAAATTAACATGTAAGATGGCAAGACATGGTTTGACAAGTTATTAATAATATGGGCATCACGTCCTAACATAGAGATCTCAAGTATAAGTTGTTCTCTCTCTTATGCTCCACCAAGATGCGAACTAAATCAAAACACCTTAGTAATTAAGATAAATCAGAGCATAGCAATAATTTCAATGACATGAAGTTAAAATAAGAACATGCTAGATCTAGTCATGGAGATAATGGCCTAGGTCACATCCACTCTCCGGTAGCATGGTATTTTGTTTATCCCTAGTGAGGCAACAAAGTAAGGTAGAAAACCCAAGTGGATCGCAGAACTATCTGTCACGTTCACTGCACTAGCCACCCCCTGTTACTCCAACTAATGCACACGTTCCCCCTCACATGCTCTCATAAACATGCTTGATCATGACAAGTAAATAAGAACGAGGTACATAATATGCATCTACTTTCATAACTGAAACGAAACCATTGCAATCTCAAACATGTATTAACTCATAATAAAGATCCACCACAAAGGAATTACATAGATGACCGTAATCATGTTCAGCAGCTCATACGGTACTAATTAGTGAAGCTCATAGAGAGGAGAGATACATAAGTTACTTCCACAAACCCATAGTCCAGGGTGGACTACTCCCTCTTCATCAAGGTGTCGGTGGAGATGTTGTTGGAGGGGAAGGAGACCACACCGGCAGCGCCCCGCCGGAGTTTTCCCCCTCCAATCTTTAGCTCCAGATCTCTGTTTCGTGGTTTCTCTGTTTCTGCGGCGCTCCCTTTCGTGAAAGCCCTGGGGTTCTATATATAGTCGTTTTTAGGTCAAGATGAAGCTTCGGGAAGAAAGATCGACGACAGCGGAGGCCCGAGGGCCAGGATGGGGGACCCCACACGGCCAAGGAATCTGGCCGCGTGGGCCCACCCCTTTCTGCCTTCTGGTCTCCGTTTCTTCGATTCTTTTGCGCCTACGTTTCGTTCCTTCCAAAAAAGTGATCCCCGTAAAGTTTCAGGTCATTTGGACGTCGTTTGGGTCCCTGAAACATCAAAATATAGAAAAAGGGGTTTTCTGACAGCGCAGGGTTAATTCCAGAAAAATGGGGAAGTTGTTAATTATCCCCAAAACTTAATATAAATCATGAATATAACCCTTATATGATGCAAATAACTTGGAATAACATGTAATAAAATGTAAAGTTCATGTATGCATTTTACATGCATTAGTATGTTATGTAGAAACATCTTGCTGTCGTGTCGTTTCGCCATTCCACCGTGGTATGGTCAACTATTTATAGTTTTGACCAGAGTGGGGCCTTCCTAACGTATGTATTCAGGAGCGTTATTATGGTAAACAAAAGGGAGTGAAGGAGGTTAGTCGAAACGACGCCGTGGCTGTGCGAACGTGAGGAATAAATCTCCGTTCTCAAGTCGAGTTTATATGTGGATATAATTATTTCTGCCCGTTGATTATTTGCGCCAAGGCGCACCCCTAAATCTAGTACTATATGGCTAGCTACTCTCCACAATTTTTTGGATTACATATTTGATCGTTGTGTCACGGGGAACCACTACATGTGATACGAAGAGAATGATGACCAATCCGCTTCAAAGCCAGCTTCTCAAGGTAAAATTTGCCTCATGCATCTTCAAACCAATTTGCATTGTTGATGAAAAACACTTGTAATTATCTCAAAATTTGATGAGAAGTATAAATGACGTTGCATATATAAAATTAAAATCTATGAAAGAACATTTGAATCTGTGGTAGGTAAATACTTACAAGCGTACTAAGGCCGATGTAATTCTGATTAAAGGAATTAGATTAAACATCAATTACTAATAACTAAGTTGTTGAGATTGTTTATTGTCTTACCTTGTTTGGCGAGCTGATACCGATCGAATCACATTGACTGGGTTCTCTGCATCGTACATTCAAATATAGTAGAATCTATGAGCACATAGAAAGCCAATCTGCTATTTTCAATTGGATATGGAAATCGAAGTGTACTCCAGAAATATGCTCAAAAGAAGGAATGTCATTCTGTTTGATCACTGACTAGCTTTTGCTTGAATCCTCCAGAAGAAATAATTGTGAGCACTTGATCTTTCACTTTCCATTTAGTGTTTCATGTTGGGCACCATACAGTTATAACAGCAGTCAACTAATTAATATCAGTGTTGTATGAGGTTCTAAAATTCTGAAAAAAGAAATTACATCAAACTTCAATTACTGTGATAAGACGGTGTTGGTTGTTTATTGTGTTACCTTGCTTCACGAGCATATATCAGCATTCAGAAAGCCATCTTGAGTTACAATTTTCTTCTCACCACAACAGTTTTCATTTAACAATTCCCTGTCATTGCAAGGAACATATACTTGCAGTCATTACAGCAGTCCAGTCTTTTTTCACTATAATTTGTAGTATCTGCCATAAGCACATCCTGAGGTAAAAAATGCAGCAATCTGAAGAAATTTTTCTAGAAGGAGCCTAAAGAAATAAATTACATGGCCTAGTGTGCCTAAATGGACAGTAATAAACAACACATATATACCATGGAATCTCGGTACTGCATCCGCTGATGGAAACATGAGCTTCATCTGTTTCTTCATTCTGCAGCGGCCCTTCGATTTTGAGGTATTAGGTCAGGTAACGAGCCTAGAGAAATAAATCACATATGAAATGAGATCCACCCACACATATTTCATAGATCCGAAGGAACCACCTACCATTTTCGCGGAAGAAAGGGCGCGCTGGCTCGAAGTACACGGGGGATTGGAGGGGGTGTGTGGGCGGAGGCACGGGCCGCTGCTCCGGCGGTTGGGGCGGTGCAGTGACAAGGGGAGAGGGGGGGGGGCGATGCAGAGAGAGCGGGCGGAAAATTCGAATTGTGGGTGCCGAAATTTGAGTGAGTGCCGACTTGGAGTGAGCGAGGCAAGTCTATCCACGGCCAAAATTTCCCCGCGAAATATCCGCACCCTCGACATATGTGTCTACGGTCTGGACTAAATTTGTAAATTAGAACATTTTATTCTCATTAATTCATCCAATTAAAATACAACTCGAAAAAATGACAATACAACTGGGAATTAAACAAATTCTGCAGTAAACAGTTGTGGTCGCCGCATCAGAATCTTGATCCCGCTCTACCGCCGAACGTGTGGCCGCCGGTGTGCAAGTGCGGCGGAGAGGTGCCATCGACCTGGCCTGCCCATGTCCTGAACTGATGTAGGTGTCTCGTGCCCGCCTGGTTCACGACCAAGTCGACAATATGGACGATAACCCGATGAGCGAAGCAGAGTCTGCTCTTTGGTGAGCATGGCGGCGTCAGATCAAGGTGGTCGGAGTCGGCTGGTATGCTGTTGATAGGCTCCGGGACAAGGATGTGGTGCACCTTCGGGATAGTGCACGGATCCTTGATCCACGCCGTGACGTCGATGGACCAGCTGTCTGCGGGCGGCTGAACTTCCACCATCTCGCCGCCGAGGATGTTGACGAGTTGTTTCAGCACCTCCGGCTCCCTGGCGTGGAAAGGGATGCCATCGAAGCTTAGTGTGCATGGGTACGCAAGGTTCGACGGCGTGCCAAGCCTCGATGCCAACGCGCGAAACTGATGGTCGCGTCGCCACACCTGAACGTTGGGCAGGTATGGAGAACGCGTTCGCAGTCGTTGCTGGATTTGAACCGCACGAAGAAATCGGTGGGCGGAGCACACACCTATACGAGGACTTCGCCACGCTGGATGCAACATTGAGTGCCTAGCGCCGCCACCATGTCTAACGGCGAGACTGGGGGGCGTGACCCAAGCACGTTGGCGTTGAGAACATGCTGACGGAATTCACGCTCATTAGACGCCATGAGAGAGGTGGGAGACAGGACGAATGGCGGCGAGATGGCCGGTCGCATCTCATGGTCTATGGCCTGCGGGCACAGCTCCTCCGACGTGTGTTCGACGTCTGATCCGGACATGGCGTCGATGAGGAAAATCGTGGAAGTGATTCGATTGGATAATGATGTGTGTAAGTGTGAACAGGATGGGGAAGAGATATATAGGCCGGCAATGGCGTGCCGGCGGCGGGAGCGTATAGCTCAACGGCTAGTGCAAATGTGCAACTGCTAGTTCTGCCACCGGAGCGTTCAGATCGAGTTAACGGCTGGCTGATGGGTTGTCAGAAGAGCATGCATGCGCTCGCACTGCTTAACGATATACAGTTAATTACACGGGCAGAGAGGTTCAAATCAAAAGGCACTTCATTACTCAATAGCATGTTACAGAGAGATTTACACACCCTGAAACTGCTTAACTGAGATCCTAATTTGATGGCTGTAGTTCACCAAGCTGCCTGGCCACTGTTCCACGATGGCACACACGTTTGGGAGACTGCACGGGTCCTTGATCCACGCCTTGACGTGGATGGTCTTGGGCGTGAGCACCTCCACCATATCGCCGCCGAGGCGTGTGACGAGCTTGTTCAGCACCTCCCGGTGTTCCGTGTAGTGGGGAGGGAGGTCATCGAAGCTGAGGGTGCATAGTTGGCCGCGCTCCCACGAGGCACACAGCGGGCTGATGATCGCCTCGTCGTGGGGGCGCAGGAGGTGGATGAAGCTGCTCTTGGGGAAGTAGTCGTCGTCGGTCTTGACGGGGTATGCCCCGGTGAAGAGGATGAGCTCGCTGCCACAGTCGTAGACGCGGTCGTAGAGCAGAAGTGCGTCGAGGGGGTTGGCGAAGCGGATGACCAACTCCCCGGACGCAAGCTGCTGGAGGCGATACATAGGATTCTCGGCAGTGTGCCGCATGCCGTAGCCCCCACTAGTGAAGGCAGCCACCGCATCGAACGGAGACCGCCACGCAGACGCGGCCCAGACCCAGAGCGTGTCGTCGCCGACCATGGCCCGCGTGTACCAAAGCTCCGTCGAGGCGGGCGGGAGGACGAACGAGGCCATTGCGGTGAGGGGGACCGGAGCTGGGGTGTGTCCTAGCTATAGGCGGTGGTTGGAGGAAATGTTGCTGCTGCTTGGATGAGATGCCGCGATGGGGAAAGATGGGGATAAGTCGGGGAGGGGATGGACTTGTGTGTGTGGGGGGGGGGGGGGGGGGAGGGGGGAGGAGTACATCGTGATGATCAATTCGACGGGACTGGGCGCTGATACTTTGCGGCGAGGCATCGGTGGCACAGCCACAATTTTCTACGCGACGGGACGTGCTCTGCCAGCACTTGATGGCGCAGCCACAATTTACGAGACTAGGCGCAGTGGCGCAAGCCAGGACTCCTTGGATCCTCCTTCGTCTCTATCTATTGCGTGGCTCAGTGGGTGTAAGGCGAACTTTCGATTTTCTAGCAGTTCTCTTCGACAAGGGAAGAAACCAATTAATCAAGCCGAAACAATATACAAGAACTTATTCAACACCCAGCCGTTGACAAGCGGGCCTGGCAGCATGCGGGCACCACCTGTCATCGAGCCGTTTGCGGTTGGCCTCCGCCAAGTCCGGAAGTTCCACGCTCTTTTGTAGCTGGTCTGGAATGGTCCAGCATGTTCGAAATTTGTTGGACAATTCTGGCAAAAATAGTACCAAAAAGTAAAATATAGAAAATGTACCAAGTTTTAGTTTTAATTTGCATGTTATCATATTTTGGGTGTATATAAGCTTAATTTGAATCGTAGAAGCCAATAAATAAATTTTAACAATGGTAGGTCATTCCAAAAGGGAACGTCCCGCGTCATGAAAACCTTCAGCTTTGGAGTAACCAAACCTAGATTAGTAACAAAATTTCATCACTTTGAGCTCTTCTTCTACACATGCATTTTTTAATCATTTAGAATTCATATATAATATTAATTAAGCCTGTGTTTGTTGCTGTTTGGTCTAGTTTGTTCCGTCATGTTTGGAAATTATATTCCGGATAACTTATTAGTACGAAAACTAAAATAAAGAAAATGTAAATCTTACCATATTTTCATGGTTATTAATTTTGGTATATAAGATTAATTTGAATTGTAGAAGCCAACACATAAAATTTAAAAATGGTAGGTCATAAGCGAACGTGTCCTCGATCACATGAAAATAAACCTTCGCCTTCGGAGTAACCAAATTCATTAACCAAGATTAATTAGTAACAAAAATTCACCATGTTGAGCTCATATTCTACGTACACATGCACTGCCTACCAATTAGATTGCATAATATGGACAAAAATGTTTGGCATCAACGTTTGCGGTTCACCTCGGCCCAGTCTGGAAGGTCCGTGTTTGTGTGTTTGGTCTGGTCTGTTCCGGGCTGTTCAGAATTTGTTAGACATTTCCGGATAAATTAGTACCAAAAAGTAAAATAAAGAAAATGAAAAACTTACCAAAGTTTAGTTTCCATTTGCATGCTATCATATCTTGGGTATATGACCTTAAGTTGAATTGTATAAGCCAATAAATAAATTAAAAAATGGTAGGTCGTTCAGAAAGCGGATGTCCCGCATGAAGTCTCTGGAAAACATTCCGCATCGGAGTTACCAAACCAATAATAGTAACAAAATTTCATCATTTTGAGCTCATCTTCTACACATGCATTGTTTAACATTCAGATTGCATAAAAGATTATAAAAACCTTGTTTTCTCATCGAGCCGTTTGTGGTTCGCCTAGTCCAAGTCCAGAAGGTCCAGCATATGTTCCTATCTGGTCGTGTCCGGCCTGTTCAGAATTTATTAGAATCTCGGGATAATTACCAAAATTTAGTTTCCCTCAACGGTCTACAGTTCTGCATATAGTTTATTGCCGCCTCTTCCCCGCCTATCCCCTCCAACAGTGCCGCCGCCCCCAAAAAACCCCACTCCCAGAAAACACAACCGCCGAGCTTGCCTGTGTCGCTGGCGGCTGAGATGGAGATCGAGGCGTCCAACAATCGTAGGCGGGTCGAGGCAGCGCTTCGTCCCCCTGAAGCTCACCGTCGATGCCTATATCGGGCACCTGGATGACGAGCGCATCATCGCAGTCTCCCAGATTCTCGCCGAGCACCCTGGGACATTCACACGACTTACCATCCGAAGCTTCAGTGCCAAGTGCAATGTCGGCGCCAAGCTCAACGGGTGGTTTGAATCCCCGCCCTAACTAAGCTCGAGGAGATCTTGTTCGAAGGTGGACTACGGGTGTTCGAGCTGCCGAAATCAGTCCCCCGCCTATTCCCCACCTTGCACCGCGCCAGGTTTGTTCGATGCAATATCCCCAAGATGAATGCCGTGCTCCCTCTTCTCAATCTGCTCATCCTCACTGGCATCGGCATCTCGACCGGGGCCATCGAGCGCCTGCTCGGTGTCTGTACTGCGCTCGAGCGCCTACATCTCGAGGGGGTATTCGGGCTGTCCGGTCCCCTCCACATCGTCTCGGCGACTATACGATCGATTGGCTTACATGTACACTGAAACCAAAAATATTTAACCCGAAGTAAAAAATATTCATTACGGAGTACAAAAATCTGAAAGTACAAAATTTCTCTCGAACCATTTGGACGTTCGATTTGGAACTATTTTCAAAAATGAACAATTTTCAATTTTGGAACCATTTTAAAAAATGAACAATTTTCAATTTTGGAACCATTTTCAATATTGGAACCATTATAAATTCGGAACCATTTTCAAAATGGAACCATTTTAAAAAATGAACAATTTTTTAATTTGGAACTATTTTCAAACAGGAACCATTTTTAAAAATGAACATTTTTAAAATTTGGAACCATTTTTAAATTTGGAATCATTTAAAATTCGGAACCATTTCAAATTCAAAACCATTTTTTAACTTGGAACCATTTTTAATTTGGAATGATTTAAAATTCGGAACCATTTTTAAATCTGGAACCATTTTTAAATTTGGAACCATTTTCAAATTTGGAACCATTTTAAACTTGGAACCATTTTTTTAATTTGGAACCATTTTAAATTTGGAACCATTTTTAATTCGAAACCATTTTTAAATTTGGAACCATTTTCAAAATGGAGACATTTTTAAATTTAGAACCATTTTAAATTCAAAATCATTTTAAATTCAGAACCATTTTAAATTTGGAACCATTTTAAATGGAACCATTTTAAAAAATTAACGATTTTTCAATTTGGAACTATTTTCAAAATGGAACTTTTTCTAAAAATGAACATTTTTTAAAATTTGGAACCATTTTTAAATTTGGAAACATTTAAACTCAGAACCATTTAAAATCTGGAACCATTTTAAAATTTGGAACCATTTTCAATTTGGAACCATTTTAAATTCGGAACCATTTTTAAATTTAGAACCATTTTTAAATTTGGAATCATTTTCGAAATGGAACCATTTTTAAATTTGGAACCATTTTAAATTCGGAACCATTTTTAAATTTTGAACCATTTTAAATTCGAAACCATTTTTAAAATGGAACCATTTTTAAAGTTAGAACCACTTTAAATTCGGAACCATTTTTTAGTTCTTAACCATTTTAAATTTGGAACCATTTTTAAAATAGAACCATTTTAAAAAATGAACAATTTTTTAATTTGGAACTATTTTAAAAATGGAAATATTTTTAAAAATGAACAATTTTCAAATTTGGAACCATTTTTTAATTTGGAACCATTTAAAATTTGAAACCATTTAAAATTCAGAACCATTTTAAAATTTGGAACCATTTTAAATTAGGAACCATTTTTAAATTTGGAACCATTTTCAAAATGGAACCATTTTAAAATTTGGAACCATTTTAAATTCGGAACCATTTTTAAATTTGGAACCATTTTAAATTTGGAAACATTTTAAATTCAGAACCATTTTTAAATTTGGAAACATTTTCAAAATGTAAATTTAGAACCATTTTACATTCGGAACCATTTTGAAATTCAGAACCATTTTAAATTCGGAACCATTTTAAATTCGGAACCATTTTTAAATTTGGAACCATGAACCATTTTTAAATTCGAAACCACTTTTAAATTTGGAACCATTTTCAAAATGTAACCATTTTAAAATTTGAAACAATTTTAAAAATGGAACCGTTTTAAAAAATGAACAATTTTAAATTTGGAACCATTTTTAAATTAGATCCATTTTAAAATAGTTTCAATTTTAAAAGAAACAAAAACAAAATAGAAAATAAAAAAGGAATAAAAAACAGAAAAGGAAAAAGAAACGAAAAAGAAAACGAAAACGAAAAAAAGAAAATAAAGAAAACCTTAAAAGAAAAAAGAAAAGAGAAGAAAAGAAAAGAAAAAGGAAAAGTACTACCTTTTTTTAGCCTCGTGCGTGAAATTAGTTGGGTCGGCCTAGAAAAGATGGTCTTCAGGCGACGCCAGGCCTATGCGGCGCTAACGCTTGCTCTGGCTACGCGGCGGCGTTCGCTCTCGCTGGGCGCGACGCTGCCTCTAACCTCCCTCCTGATCGCTGCCTCTCCCCTCTCCGGCCGTGTCCTTCTCCATCCCGACAGGTCGACCTTGTACTCTCCGGCGACAGCGACGGCGACGGCCCAGCAGACACAAGCTCAGGCTTGGACGAAGGTTAGCATCCTACTCCTTCTCCCCACCTCTTTTTCTTCTCAGCTTAGGCTTATCCGACCTAGCAACGATGGACTTATCCTCCAGATCTTGCAGCTGCCGACGCCGACGAGATTCACATCTTGGAGCATGATTGCAACAATCTCTGCCAGATTCACATGTGAGAAACTCCTTCCCTCTTCTCCTCTTCTCCTTTTCTTCCCAGCTCATAACTATTGTGCAAGTCTTGGACGAAGGTCACCGTCACTCACGTTTGTGTCACTTGCTATATTATCTGTTTTTGCACTTTGGCCTTTAATCATTATTGGTAGCTGGATGATGCTCTTGTGTAATTCCAAATGTATGATTGTTGGAATATACGTCCTCTTTTTTAGATAAATGGAGCTTTATTACTTAAAAGGTTTAAGTATTACACCCAGCCTCTGCATCAACAAGATGCACACAGCCGAAAACAAGTCTGCAGTTCGAAACATAAAAAGGCGAATTACATATCAAAATGAGAAATTGTAAGGGCGCCTATGGTGGTGGAGGGCCGATCCGCAAATTATGCTGCCATCCATGTTGGGATAAAAAGTCTCTCGCCGTAACCTACAGTCCTGTACAGACCTCTATAAACAGGTCTCGATGCCTCACATGTTGCAACTGAGACCACGAACGGAGAGTAGCAGTAGTCCTTTAGATTACCTGTCTAAGAGAGCAATTTTTATCATTAAAACCTTGTCATTTCTACATAGCCAAAGCGACCAAATTATGGCAAGCGCTGCCACCCTAATAAGTTGTTTAAACCTATTATCCACCCCATTCAGCCAATTGCCAAAAAATATTAGCCATGCTTGTGGGTTGGTATATAGTAGAACCTAGCTGGACGATGGACCATATAGAACTAGCAAATTTGCACTCGAAAAACAAGTGTTTGATCGTCTCGTCTTTATGACAGAAGACACACTGTTTATTTCCATGCCAATTGCGTTTCACAAGGTTATCTTTAGTAAGAATAACTCCTCGACGAAGATACCACGCAAACACTTTCTTTTTTAGTGGAATCTTCATCTTACAGATTTTCTTATTATTATCTACCGGCAATTCTGGCTGGATTAGTGCTGTATACATAGAGTGCATTGAGAATTTTCCACTATTGTGTAAATTCCACCGAAATTCATCGGACCCTTGTGTCAAATTGACAGAAGCTAGATGCTGAAGCAACTCGTGACAAGCTACCAGTCTGGGACCAACAAGATCTCTTCTGAACGTCACAGTTAGAGAATTATTTGCCAACACTTAAGCAAGCGTATCGCTCTTGTGACATCCAAGGACTATGTTATATAAAGCTGGATACGTCCTCCGTTAGATTGCGTTCACTCTTTAGTTCATGTGTATTATGTCCAGAATTTGATTGTCTCGTGAAGTCTGTATGTTAGTAATATGTAGCAGGCAGTTCAGAATCAATACGCATTTCAACAATAGTTGGGCTGTAGAATTTATTTGGATGGTTGAATGTCGGTTGTTTGTTTCTAGAGTCCTTCTAGACTCTGGATTGGTTCTCAAGAGTAAACAATGTTTGTAATAATCCAAAGCTGGGTTGTGCTTTCTCTTGTAATTCTAAGCTTGTGCATGCTGATTCAATTGTGCTCCTGCATGGCTTTATTTTGGTTAGCTTTGTGAGAACATATAATATTGAAACTTGCCCTTATCCCATCTTGATTCCTCATCATATGATCACTTCCATCTCCAGATACCCCACCTGAGGCCTACTGAGTACAAAAGATCAAGGTTGTCTAGGAACCGCAAGACTGTGAATCGTCCCTAAGGCGGAGTGCTCTCAGGACCTGCAGTTAGAGAAAGGTCAGCGTCTACATTGCAAAGTCACTTGCTGTGACTACACCGAACTTATCTGTGCATAATCTAATGTGATTCACATCCCTTTCAGGATCATCCGTGCTTTCTTGGTTGAACATAGTGTCTATTTCATACAGAATTAATTCGTACTGCCGTACTAGTCTTACTGCCGTACTAGTCTATTTTCTCTTGTCCTTTTCTTGTACATTGTTGTTGCTTCTTCGAATTAATTGATGCTGGTTATATATGTTTGATAAATTCTCAATTGCAATTTTATCATCTGGTTGTTTTTATGTCACTTGAACTGCACTTCTATAGTTTGTTGAAGTTTTCATGTCCTTGTATTCTTTCAAGTGTCTGCATTTGCTGCTCACCAGGAAGTTTCTGTTGCTTGAACATGTCCTCTGTCCTATGTCCCCTATTGCATTCACATTTAAATCAAAGTATCATATTTCTATATCTGCTTGGTTCTGTTGAGTGCTTGTCATTTTTCCATAACGTTGTATGATGTTTGTAATTTGGTCCAGAGGAGTTAGTATATGATTCGGTTGTGCTTTCTCCAATTAATTGCCTGCTCGATTGAACTGTACTTGTATAATTGCTGCTAGAAACAAACACCTGGTCTTCCTTGTCTGCTAGTATAGATGTCTGGCAACGTAAACTTGTTTTTTGTGAATATTGTTGTTGGGCTTGTTTCAGCTGCTGTTGTTCCCTATAGCATTCACATTGAATCAGAGTATCTATTTCTATATCTGCCTGTATATGTTGAGTGCACAAAGTTAGAGCTGCAAGTTACTTATTGATGTATGTTCACCAAGCTTATTGATGTATTCTCCAGTACAAGCTTGGATTACTGAGAGTTAATAGCAAGGGCATCAGATTCAGAAATCACGATGAAAATGCGATGTATTGGTTGAGATTGGATTAATGATGCGCGGCTTGTAATTTATGAATTCCTTATATCGAATGGAAGTAATGTATGCAAGTATTAAAGCTAGTACTTTTGAACATATAATTCATATATTGCTGCAATGAATCGTCTTGTCAGGTGTCGAGATGTGAATACATGCCATTTGGATGCTTTCCCTTACTCGTTTGTGTTAAAAGAATTATCTGTGTTATTTTTTTTAATTTTTTTGTTATTCTTTGTAGTTATCTGATGTGGAGTCGCATCTTATTTTGAATTTCCTGTGGTTTATTTTCTGTTATGATTACATAATTTATCTATCTATTGTCTATGAAATTTATGAATCAATTACATTTGTAGATGCAGCTTAAATTTATAGAGGCAGCAGAACCAAGTAGCTGGGCTTCCTCCGTCCCCCCCCCCAGCTACCAAATGGCAACAGGGAATGGGTGCAGTTTCCCCGCATGGAAGGGGAAACCACGTGCGATCCAGAATTCCCTCCGGGGCTTTGCTTCCATGATTTTTTTACCGGTCCGGAAATTCCACTAGTAGCTTGGCCCCCTGGCACTATCATAGCCGTCCATTTCGTGGAAAGTCAAATTTCACGTTTTTTTGCATTTTAGCCCCTATAAACATACGAATTCAACCGCAGTCCACCACCACTATATATAGGCGCAAAACCCTAACTCTATCCCAGAATCCACCCACCCACCTCGGCTCCCGCCGCCGCCGCGGAATTCGTTGGTCCGGCTGCCGGATCCGTGCCTCCGATCGCCGAGCGTCCTCCTCCAGCGCCGCCAGAAAAGACGGCGAGGAGGGGTCGTATGTCGGCCACGACGAGCTTCCACGTCCAGCGCGTCGCGGAAGACCGTTTCGAATTTTGAGTAAAATGTGTGTCTGAAAACTTTATGAAATATGTGACTTTCAAATTTGAAAGTATATTCTATGAAAAATTCTTGTATGAAATATTGATGAATAGTTTTTATTAATCTTGAAGGAATTATGAAAAACTGAATGCAACTTGTATTTATTTTGATGGAATTTGAATTGAACCAACCCAGCAAAACCTGTCCGGAAAAGAAAAGCAGAGAAACTTGTATTATTGAATATTTTCTGGGAAAAAATATTCATTGAAAAGAGCTCCAACGAAAATCTTATACTATGAAACATTATTTGAAACTTTCTAAAAATTGTTGAATATTCTTGAAAAAATATATATTTTTTATATTGTTGAATATTTTCTGGGAATAGTTTTTTAAAGAAAAACTCTCCAACAACATACAATTTATTATTGTGAGTCGAAATCTGGGTGATCAAATTTGTGAAAGGCTGGAAAGGTATGGACTGTTCTGCAAAATACACGTGCAAATTTTGAGCAACAGGCTGCCGTCGGATCTCACCGAATGAACGGTAGAGATAGTCATTTGAGGCCAATATACGTGTGGAATTGCATTTCCCGTTTTTTTACACCCAGCAACCAAACGAGCCCTTAGACTGGAGCTGTTAAACAATTAACACGGCATTGACTCGTGATTGCCCGGCCGGTGGCGTCGGTCAGGACTCGACGAACACGCACAGGCAGGAAAAGTTTGCCAAGCTATGTTGTAGTTCTGCTGCTCGCGCGTCTCGCCAAACACTTGGATCGAAAGTGGAAGGAAGAAGACGATAGCGCGTTGTGCTGCTGCTAGCTGTGCCATTTGCTCCGTATGTGCATCAGTGGCCGCGCATGTGATGGCCGGCCAACTCGGGCAACTAGTGCTCCCTGCCTCCCTGCGCACTTTACTTCGGTGCTCGATCGGCACGGCAGCCGGTCTCTCTCCCTCTTTGCATCGGAAAAAATCCATGTGAAGAGGTTTTTATCTACGAAAAGTCCAGCGTCGAGTTGATTATTTGATAAAGATGCGAACCCATTTGTTTCATCAGTGATCGGTCTGTTCAATCAAGCATAGGAGACCTTTCTCTTGAGTCTTGGTTCCTATCTGCAAACATGCTCAAACTTGCTATTTTTCAACATGTCAATTACTTTTTGCAAATTAACGAGTTCAACTCACATGTAGAACACTACGTGTTTGATTTTTCTTCTCATTTTTTTGGCAAAAGAATAATTGTTGAAATATTAGCATATAACAATTCCAGAAAAATCCCTAAAGGCCCATGCTGACATGCGGTCAACTGAAACATTTGACTTAATGGAAAATGAATATGAGTTGAAATGTCTGTATTAAGTACTATTAAGTACGGGAGTTTTTAGAATTCATTGCGAGCTGAAACGTCCGTCTTAAGTGCTATTAAGTATGGGAGTTTTCAGAATTCATTGCGCTTAATGGAGAATGAATTTGAGCTGAAACATTTTGTCTTAAGTGCTCTTAAGTACAACCGTTACCAGTCTCTTAATTCTCCCATTAAGTGCGTGTGTTTCCGTTTGTCTTCCGCCTGCGTGTGTATATAAGAGAGGTCGCTCCTCTTCGGAAATACACAACAGACACCACATCGCATCTGCTCCTCGTATCGTCGTTCCTCCCGCTGTTGCTGCCATCGTTGATCACATCCCGTCCACCGCGTACACGGTTGACGGGAGAGCAGGTCTCTGAAACTCCGCCTCTCTAGATCTTGTACGGGAGAGGGGCGATTAGGTTTTTGGGGAGCGTCTCCTACGCGACTGCTCGCTCTACTTCATCTGCTTCAACTACGTCTGCATCAACTACGTCCGCGCCGCCTTCCTCTTCATCATGGCCACCGACGCCGACATCGAGAAGGCTGCTGCCGACAAGAGGATCGCCGACGAGGCTAACGCCTCCGCTGCTGCGACCAACTGGCCTACTGGAAGGTACACCCTCTCTTGATTACTTGCATGTTTGCCGTACTAGCTATTTGTGTAGATGTATCTACTATTTGTCGAGTACATGATTTTATCATAGAATTTCAGTATGTTATTAGCACTGCTCACGTCATGTTCATGATTTATTATTGGATTAATTTAATCGAACAATTGACTAAATTCTCAGCAATTTTTGGCACCAGGAGGGCTGGTGCCCGAGATTCAAAATGACTTGTCGACGTTTCTCTCCCTACTATACTAGCTAGCAGTAGACATGATCCTAGATTGGTCAAATTGAACAAAGGCTTCACTCATTTAGCCTTGTGCCAACGTGGAGATGTTTCATTACGCTTATCCTCTATAACAAGCACTTGTGTTGCTTTCAAGCTACGCATGTGTGTAGTCAGTAATCACTAACTATATGAAAGCTGAGCGATTTCTCGCTGTCTCAGCGATCATGGTACTGTTCATCACTGTTCCTAGGAACAGTGTTGAACAGTGTTTCGATCCGAGCCGTCGCCCGGCGATCGAACGGCACACAGGACACGTCCGTCATGGTTTTGCAAAAATCCCCTTCCCCAACAGACAAAACAACCCGCAGTCCATCATTTTACTCTACAAAGGACCAAACTGAAATTAGGGCAAAAAAGGAGGTTCTTTTTGCAAAACCATCACCAAATCCCCCCACTCCCCTCACCCTCGCGCGTGCGGCCGGAAAATCGCCGGCGACGCCGCCGCGCCTCGCCGCCGCTCTGGCCCTCCTCCCTCCGATCTACCCCCACGGTGGTCTCCGCCGTCGTCGCCTCTTCCTCCCCGCTGCCGATCGCCTGCCGGGCCGCCCCACAGTCGCCGGAATCGTCGACGTTGCGCCGCGTGTCCACGGCTGCGTCCGCACGCCGCAGCGGCCGCTCCGGCGACCTTCAGGCGGTGGCGCCGCCACTTCCGGGTTCGCCGCCTCGCGACGCGTCCACTGCGCGCATCCGCGCATCCTGGATGGCAGTACTTCGCCGCCGGCGTCCGCATCGCCGCCACGGCAGCTCCGCTGCAGCTCCGCCCGCCCCTTACGTCATTGTGACGTCAAGGCGGGCCTGGGCTGGGCAGTGGGCCGCCTCCTGGGCTGGCCTGCTTGCTGCGCCGGTGGCTCAGCCCTTTCTTTTTTCCCCTCTTTTGGTTCTTTTTCCATCTTTCCACAATTTCCCTAAATTTTGAAATACAAATCAAAATCAATTCAAACTAACTTCTAAAAAACTATGAAAACAAAAAAAAACATTTCAAATGTTCTGATACCTTCTCCAAAATATTTCAAACCATATTTCGCAAACAAATATATTTCAGCCAAAAAAAAAAATTAGAACCAAAAATTGTTATCTCGCGCACTATAGAACCCACTATCCAGATATTAATATATAGATACAAAAATATGTACACACTATGGTAAAAGAATATGCAAAAACACATAGAAACACACATAACATAAAAAAACAAAATCAAAACAACCATTTCTACAACTTTGTGACCTTCTCAAAATTATTACAAATTATACAAATTTTACATCACACATAGAACAACCATTTTCCACATACTTGTGACCTTTTCCAAAAAATTTCAACTTTAAAAAAATAAAAAAAAAAGAACAACTACTTCAAATATTATGGTGCCTTCTCAAAATAATTACAACTCTTCAAAATCTTAAACAATACATACAAAACAATTTGACACTTCATGTCATTTTATACATGGATTCAATCATTTTCTTTCAACCTCAAATAACATCCAGAAAAATATTATCAGTGCTACAAAACATATCATTTAAATAGAGTTTAGTACACTACTTAAATACAATTATCCATTTATATCATGGGCTTCAAAATATCAAAATATGAATACCACACAAATGTAAAAATTGACAAATAGCTGTTTCCAACTTATTTTCCCACTAAACATAAGTGAATGAAAGAAAAAAATGAAATAGAACATGCTTTACATAATTTCAAACACTTCATTGGTAGCTCTTTGAGCATTTAAACAATTTCAAAAAAATGCTTATTGCTTCAAAATGGGTAACTTAACCTATATCCATCAACAAATTATGAAAAACATATAAAAAATAACCACACACAAAAAATGACTACTTATGGCGTACGATCAAATTTCGATATTTCAAACGTTTAAGTACCTCCCAAAACTAATCATTTCACAAGTATTGAAAGAACTCCAATATGAAAAACTTCCCAATTTCAACGAATTTAGAAACCTTAACGGTTTTACACCACAAACTTTCTCTACATTCTAATAATTTCCAGATCTACACACTTCTAAAATGTTGTCATTTTTTAAATTTCAATTTAAACACAAAAACGCGACATACACATTTAAATATTTTAAAATGTCACTAGTAGGGAAGTGCCTTTCTGTGGCGCACCAAAATAGCTTTCTGTGGCGCATGGTGGGTGCGCCACAGAATTCTCGCCACAAAAATATTATTTCTGTGGCGCACCCTTCTGTGCACCACAGAAAGTAGAAAATTCTGTGGCGCACTTCCAGAATGCGCCACAGAAATATTGCTCATGCGCCACATAAATATTAGTCCATGCGCTGATGAATTTGACAATAATTTATCTGTGGCACACTTGCTTCGTGCGCCACAGAATATGGTGCGCCACACAATTATTTACCATGCGCCACTAAATTATTTGCTGAATTATCGATTATTTGATGTATTAATTTGACAATAATACATGTATATTACAGTATTTATATAGAAAATAATAGAAACAGTAATATATTTTGACACGGTATTAAAACAGACAGATAAATATGTCATTACATTAGTTACAGCCCGAGAAACATACATATATAGTGACAATTAACTGGTACAAAAGTTCACACAAGTCTTAGTATAAATGAAGTTTTCACGACCGCCTAAACTAGGATCAAACTGAGTACACGTCCACGTCCTGCTGATCAAGGAGTCTTCTTGTTGAGCGGCGCCGGGAACGGTTTGTAGCCGTCTTTCGTCGTCCATGTCCGGCTGTCATTTTGAAGAGCTAGGTGTTCTTCGATTTGCCTTTAATGCAACCCTGGAAATGGATACAACCATGTATTAGTGTTCATATTTGTAACCATGTCAATATAGGTATATATATTGGTTAATAATATAAATAGATTGAGTATGATAAGTCTATAGTAAAGAAAATAAAGAAACACTTATTGCGAGTATGCATGATTTATCCTACCACTGGCTTTGTTGAAGGTCCCCTTTGCTGTCACAACACCGTCGTACATGATTCGCGACAACTCCATCTGGATGAGATGAAAGTCTTCTCTAAGCTTATCCTCGGCGATTTTCCCTGCATTTTTGATCCATTCTCGGATACTAGATGGCAACTTTGTTTTCAGTGCATCCCGGACAAACCCTTTCATGAGATGGAGGACGTAGAAGGCATCCTTCACGCTGCCATGCTTCTGCTTCATGCAATCGAACTGGGTCCCATGCCTGAACCGGTGTTTGTTGTTCAGCGAGAAACATTCCCGTTGGTATGTCCTTGTTCGAAGTGGCCTCCCATTTGGGCGTAGCCCTCGAGAGCCTCATCGAGAACACCATTTATTCTGGTGTAGTCTTTCTTATTGCTCGAACTCCCCGTGTCCAAATAAGTGGCAATGGACCACCTCGGGTTTAGGATGATGAGTACGCAGTACTTGTCCCTAGTCGGAAAAAATGCAGTGGAAATGATCAACAATGGAAGAAATCTATATGAAAGCATAAGATACGACGGCGGCGAGCGGATGTGTACTTACTCGGGAAAGAAAGGTAGAAGAAGGTTGTTCTTCCTCTTGTTGTTCAGCATGAAGCTCTTCAGGTACTCCGTGGCCTTATCCCGTGTCGTTGATCCTTCCACCAGCTGACTGTCACGCATGTAGTAGGGATCCACTACCGTGACATACGGGGCAACATCTCTCTGGATCTTCATCGCCATATTGATCGCGTATAGGCGGACCAAGTTATAGTCCAGCCATCTAGAGTGAAACAGGTTGAAGACGTCCTCGAACGCTATGAAGAACAGATCGGCGGGGGCTTCAGTAACGAAGTCCACGTTCTTTGGTACCTGGACCATCAATACCGGGTAATTTGGATTCTTGTCTTTAAGAAGCATGCCCTCCATCATCAAGATAGCTTCATGCAAAGAGAGCATGGGTCCTTTTGCGAGGCAGAGCAACTCCGGAGGTAGCAACGGTTTACCAGCTACATGAACTCGGGTCAAGCTATCCGCACGGGGTGATGTCATGTCTTCATGACCCCGGATAACCTTAGAAGCTGGCTGGCTCGTAGAGGTGCCTTGCCTACTTCTCTTCTTAGACTTCTTGATCTTCTCTGGGGATGGTGGGGGTGCAGTGAACCCGTGCAAACCGTCCGTGTCAGTGTGCCAGGGCTGCAAATGTTACCCGTTTTGTCTGGAGCTTGATCGCCGGCTTCCGGAGGCGTGTTTTGAGAAAAACTCAGGTGCTGGCATGTAGTGCAACGACCAGGTTGATCACCGTGAGCGCGGAAGGGTGGTTCCTCATCCATAGCAGGCATGAACAAATCTTTGCTCGCACCCGTGTTGATGAAGCCATCGACGTCGATATTTTCATCATCATCGTCATTGCCATCAAGTTGAGGTGCAACGTCTTTGGCTTCGGACGGCTGTTGCGGTACAGACATTCCCAACAGTCTTTGGTGGCGGCTGGTACCTCAGTCACCTTGACCCTCATCACGGCCTCGCTCATTCTATTGTTGTGCATATCACGGCACAATGGTTGTATGAGCATGCCCTCAGCAACTTCCTTCAACTCGCCGTCGGGTACCACCCTATGCAGGAGTATGCAAGGCGTGTCCTTTTGTGAACAAATGTTGGGCATCATCAGGTGGCAGTCATAAAAGGCAGAGTTATAGAAAATGACGCGGACTAAGTAATTAATTAGTTACCTTGTCGATGGCGTTGATCTCGGCTAATGTCGAGACAAGGGCGCCGGTGCCGGCGGCCGGCCTAACATTCTCCTCCGGCCGTTCGGGTGGTGGCGCCTCGGTATCTTTCGCGGGAGGGGGTGTCGGTGCGACAAAAGGGACCGACTGCTGCAGGATGGCGTTGGGTGGGGTCACCAGGTCCGGCGACACCCCGGTTCATGGTTGAGTTGCTGCCGCTGAAGCTGGGCACGTGTATGGGCCCTTGTTGACCTCCCGCATTCCAAGCAGCTAACCCCTCAAACAACCCAGGGGGTATGAGCGTCCGGATCCTCTCGTCCACTAACTTGTCCACTGTACTGGAGTCCACTATTTGCTTCTCTAGTGACTCCACCTTCTTCCTTAGCTCCACAACCTCGGCGGTATTATCCCTCTTCATCTTCCTCCTCTCCTTTCTCTTCTCCGGGTCAGATGAGTAGTACTCTACGAACTTCATGCTCGTACCAAAGCCGGACACACGACCAGCTGACGTCGGCGGCTTCGACTTGTCCCTATCCTTGTAAGCGTTCGTCGCCCTGTTGAAAGTCGTGTCCCACGGCTCCGTCGACTCCTGGGACGACGGGCCATCCTTCAACTCATCCTCCTGCAGACAAAGGAAATTAAGGTGAACCCATGTAGAAATATATGACTTCGTTATCTAATTAGATCAACGCAATGGACTTTGAGATATCCGCGGAAATTAAATTCCTTACCAGTAATTTCTCGAATGTCCTCACATCGTCATCGTCGGTAACGAATTCCCCCGTCGCCTCGTTCAGATAGTAGCGGGACCGGACAAAGTTCCTCACTTGCTCGTCCGTGAATTTGTTCCACATGTTCTCTTTTCCCATTTTTGCAACAATGGCATCCTCCTTTTCCCAAACGGGCTGTTTTCCTCGGTAACCGCCGCTTCCCAAACGGTGGTTACCTATGTTCAGCTCCCGCATAGACTTACCCCACTCGGTCCATTTTGTAGCCTCCTCAGACTTTAAGGACTCCTTGAATATCTCGAACTCTTCTTTGTCGAGCGTCGGTTCTTTGGCACTTATCTCCTCCCAGCTTTGACCCTTTTTGATCTTCTTCTTCACCCGAAATTTCCAGCTGCTCAAGGCGGTGCTCATCTTCGTGATGGCTAAACTGTCCACCTTTTTGTTCAACGGAAGCGGGAACGTGTATCGTTGGTGAAGCTTCGTGAGGAGGTGTTCGACCAAAGCCTCATTGCCCTTGCTTCTGAGGTCCTTCGTGTTGATCGACATGCTTTCCCGGACGATGCACCCTAGTTGCATGCTGTACCCTTTGGCATGCTTTTCCGGCTCCACTGGTAGGCCACTGGGCGTGACCTTGGTGAACACGTGTGTGACGTTGTCGAGCGCTTGCGGTTTCCGATCCTTCCTTGCCTTCTTCCGCTTAGCGGTCGGGTTGCTATCGGTAGCAGCATCTGTGTGGTCGCCACCATCAGTGGTGCTGGTGTCATCCTCCTGACCGGCACTAGCAGCTCCATCTGTGGTTTCGGCGTCCTCCACCCGGTCCTCTTGCTCATTCTCGGCGGCCTCCACCTCCTCCTCCATCTGCTGGGACACCTCCCAGAACGACTTGTTGAAATCTCTAGCTTGATCTTCGACGCTCATGTGCTTAGAAGGGCCGCCTTCCGACATGTTTGCACTGCATTAAAAAGAGGCAAAAGGTTAGTACAACAAATATAAGAAAAAAATCGCTTAATTAAGTACTAAGATACCCCGGCCCATGCATTAGTCGCAATACCCCATATGTCCTATTTTTAGCAAAGTCATGCCAAAATTCACGAAAAATTTCGGCATGACCTTTGCTAAAAAAGGGACATATGGAGTACCCGAATTTGCCGGAACGGAAGTTAATCGACGTTCCGGCAAACTCAAGGGCCTCTCGGGGTACCTGCAGACATTTCACAAATCATATGTCCTATTTTTTAGCAAAGTCATGCCAAAATTCACGAAAAATTTCGGCATGACCTTTGCTAAAAAATGGACATATGGAGTACCCGAATTTGCCGGAACGGAAGTTAATCGACGTTCCGGCAAACTCAAGGGCCTCTCGGGTACCTGCAGACATTTCATCCACAAACATTTGTGGCCGGCATCTCCGGCCGGCAACAACATCACATAACACAACCACATCTCCGGCCGGCATCTCCGGCCGGCAACAAACATACACATCTCACAAACATACACATACACATCCACATCCACATCATGGCCGCCACTTCTCACCTGAAATCACGCGGAGGTTCTTCTAAATTTCCTACATACGGCAAAATAATGCATTAGTTAATTAAAAATGCATCTTCAAGACAATTAAAAAGTACCAACTTTGGAGGCTTACAAAATTATCAAATCTTGATCCTATTTACAATGTACCTTCATGGATCTCTTGCACTATGTTATTACTTCATGATAAAGCTCAAAAATAATTTTTTGAAAACTTCAAACACCTTAATTCAAGTCAGTTTTAAAGGTATGTTTAAACAGTGACCATATGTTTAAACACCTTAAAACTCAAAATTTTCATCTCCAATCTAACCTAACACTACCCTAGCAACTAACACTAACCTAGCAACTAATACTAACCTAGCAACTAACACTAACTTGGGTTTGGAATTTTAGCAAACACCTAGCTAGCTAGAGGTAGGGGAAGGAGGAGATGAGGGAGAGAGGGGCAGCGCACCTCGGGGAGGGAAGGGAGGCGCGGATGGGCGGTGGAGATGCTCCTCGTGGCGCGGATGGGCGGACGGCGGTGGAGGTCACCGGCGTCGAGGTGCTGCGCGGGCGGACGGGGAGCAGAGTTCGCGGCGCGGCCGGGTCCGAGCGCGGCGCGGGTGGCGGTCCTAGCGCGTGGAGGGGCCGGCGTCGAGTGGTGCGGCGAGTGGGGCAGGTTGGGCGGCCGGCGGCGGCGAGTGGGGGGGTGGGGGCGGTGGTGGCGGTTGTTGTCGTGGCTCCGGCGAAGAGATAGAAAAAGAAAGAGAAGAGAAAGAAAGAGAAGGACGGGCGCGGCGGCGGGCTAAAACTGTTAAGTCAGGAATTCTGTGGCGCACCCAGCTGCCGATGCGCCACAGAATTCTGTGATTTTAAATACTGTTATATATTTTATATTTTTTCTTTTAAAAAAATTTTTTTGGTTAAATTTAAAGAAAAGAATGTACACACATTTGTTAGTAGACCATTATTTTAAATACACACAACATTTAAAAAAAGAATGTGTTTCTTTTGAAAAAATATTTTTTTTAAATTTAAAAAAAGAATATACACATATATTTTAGGAGACCATTATTTTGAATACAAATTTTTTAAAAAAGAATGTGTTTCTTTTGAAAAAATATTTTTGGTTAAATTTTAAAAAAATATACACACATTTTTTAGTAGACCATTATTTTAAATACACAACATTTAAAAAAAGAATGTATTTATTTTGAAAAAATATTTTTGGTTAAATTTAAAGAAAAGAATATACACACATTTTTAGTAGACCATTATTTTAAATACACACATTTAAAAAAAGAATTTACACATAATTTGGTTATATTTAAAGAAAATTGGTTATATTTAAATAAAAGAATGTACACACAATTGTTAATTAGTATACCATATTAAATATGGTGAGCTTTCTGTGGCGCATGGCCAGTTTGGTGCGCCACAAAATGTCGTTCCATAGAAAGGCACTTCCCTACTAGTGTGTGTCATGCCTTCCAAATCTAACCATGCTTCTACAATTAAAAGAATTCAAATCTAAATAACTGTCCAATTTGAACAATTTTCGAGCTCTAAACAAATTCCAAATGTAATCCCTCTTTGCATTCCAACATTCTCAAATCTGCACAATCTTAAAATGTCAAAATCTTCATATTTGAATTTCACTAGATTCGGAACGATGCAAAAATGTATGAAAATTTGTGAACCAATTGCATTCCATACATGACTGGTGAACTTAAGAATAATTACAACAAAACATTCAATTTGGTGAAATTTTAGAGACAAACTATATGCATTTTCTCCAATTTTATATAATTGAATCTAATAATTACTCGCATAATGTATTTCCTCCGACTGTGGAGTTACAATAAATTTTTAAAGCCAAATACTAACTAATTGCATCATTTCATGTAGATTAATATTTAGAGATCATTTAACTGAATTCCCTCCAATTATGCATATAACTTAAATACATGCTAAAAACAATCAATATTTCGAACTACCCATAATATATTCCCTCTTATTATGGTGCTAAATAAGAAAACTATGGCAAAATGGAACTATACTTAACCATTCCAACTTAGCTAACATGCTTACAAGCATTATAACGTAAATCCACCTAATTACGTACTTACATTTCTAAAAAAATGAATGATTACATGAATAATCCGAGGAAATACAAATTTGTTCCCTCTAATTATGGAATGATTTCAAATTGAACTTATAGCCTACATACATTATACAAATTATAACTACCTCCTTTCCTTATAATATATATGACACAATTAAAAAACACAAATTACCACAAAATATTCTCATCAAACGCGCGGCGTGACGCCGCGCAAAATTTAAATAGTAATGTATTCAAGGCAACGACAATCTTGAATCATTAGCATGATGCAACTTGTTCCCTGATGGGCCATGAGCGAATGCACCTGTGTTCGGACAAGTTCCAATAATACTAGGAAATGCAGTATACTATATTGAGAATTATGTTCACAGTTCATCGTTGAAAAGTTGGTACCCAGATTAAAATAAAAGTTTTTATAAACTAGGAACCGTTTCGTATGTCCATATGCAAATTCTGAGAAAATTTATCAGGGAACATGAATGTGGTGTTGAAATTTACTAGTATTTACTAGCCCAAGATAAATTCAGAAATTTTCATTGGCACATTATTATATTTTGTTAATTGGGAAAATTAATGAGTCATTGATTAATTAGTAACGGTCACGTTTATTACGACCGTTTTTAATTCATTAACAGACACGGTTAATATAGCCGTTTCTGATTCACAAACACGTTTATTGTGATCGTTTTTAATTCATAAATGGACGTGTTTAATATGGCAGTTTCTAAATCATAAACGGACGCGTTTATGAGGGCTGTTTTGACTCCCAACCTGCACTATACAAAACCGAACCAAGCCAATTTTGGCACATATACGCAACACATGGTCTCGCACCACCGTTCCAAAACCTTGCGCCGCCGTCTTCCAAGTCTTCTCCATCCCGTCTTCCGGCGTGCACGGTTGAAGGGATAGTAGGCCTCCGGAACCCCGTCTCTTGTGATCTTGTATGGGAGAGGGGCGATCAGGTTTTTGGAGAGCGCACTCGCGCGACTACTGGCAGCGAGTTCTTCCCCAACGACGACTTCTTCCCCGACATCGGCAACCTCTTCATCGACGACATGGGCGACAACAGCAACGCCAACGCTTCAGATGCCGCTGCACCGTATGATTACTTGATCTTCCTGTTTACGATACTGATACAATTTCTGCTTGTACTAGTTGCTTTAGATTCGTTCTTTTTATCTATTATTCAAGTTGATCGCATGATTAGTATAATTCTGGTTATTCTAGTCATAAACTATTTATTGTTTTCGCAGATTAAATCAATAGCTAAATTCTTTATATACTCAACAATCGAAAAACCTGATTATAGGCAATTTGCTGCGCCTGGCTTTCTCGCGTCTATGAGGCCGTTTCCCTTCAAAGGGGTACAGTATAAATGGTGGCGCATGAGAGCAGTTTACTGGTTTCAAAACAGTAACTGCTATGCTGCCACCAAAGGCAAGCCTGAGGGTGATCTCAATGCTGAACCCCGCCTCTTGTGATCCCGTACGGGAGAGGGGCGATCAGGTTTTTGGGGAGCGCACTCGCGCGACTACTGGCATCGAGTTCTTCCCCAACGACGACTTCTTCCCCGACATCGGCTGCCTCTTCATCGACGACATGGGCGACAACAGCAACGCCAACACTTCAGCTGCCGCTGCACCGTATGATTACTTGATCTTCCTGTTTACGATACTGCTACAATTTCTGCTTGTAGTAGTTACTTTAGATTCGTTATTTTTATCTACTATTCAAGTAGATCGCATGATTAGTATAATTATGGTTATTCTAGTCATAAACTATTTACTGTTTTCACGGATTAAATCAATAGCTAAATTGCTTATATACTCAACATGTGGATGTGCATGCTTGTTGCGTGAAGTAGGAAGATTATCAACCAAGAACTCCTGTCATTCATATATCTTCTGCGCAATTGCAGTTTCCAATGATTTGGCCTACGATCCAACATGGTTAACAATCTCCATTTGCTTCTATCAAAACTCTACCAATTTACATATTCTTCTTCTGTGTTCTCTTGACGAATAATACATGAAAAAAAAAGAAGGAATATTATGCTCTGTTCAGAGCTTGCAAGCCATTCGTTTAGCTTTGGTCAGAACGGCATGAAATGGGTGGTCTTGGAATCGTAGCCGGCAAGGCAGCTCTTGGCGTTCACCCTGTAAATCTTGAGCAGCTCTAGCGCCATCTGCCTCGCCGCCGGTGAGCACCCACTCTGCAGCAGAAGAAGCAACCTCACCAGCCCGCCCTCGGACGCCGCCGCCGCGTCAGCCGCTCTGCGGTCCTTGTACTTGTGGCACACCTCCCAAAGCACGGCCACCGCGACCTTGGCGCCGTCGCGGCCTGACTTCATCATCTTGTCGAGCATGCAGGGACGGTGTCCTCCGCGTCCTTGCACAGCGCTGCACGGCCCTCGGCGCAGCCAACGGCGGACTCGAGGATCCGGAGGACTTTGGTCGACGAGCTAGGCTCTGTCGTGGCGTGCAGCGCGCGCACCGCGACCGGGACACCGCCGAGGCACACCATTTCATCGCGCACCGCGAGCCAGCGATGGTGGCAAAGCAGGAGTGGCTAGTGTCCATGGCCTTCTTGTCGAGGCTGCCCTTCTCGTAGACCCAAATCGTTGATATGCTAAGAAGATTTCAAAGTGCCTTTTTGTTCTTAGTGCAATATCGCAGATGGTTATTATATGGCATGTCCATTGACCATGAGGTTATTAGGGTTATGTATATTGAAAGACTGGCTTTGGTATTGTCAACCGTCACTGGGTGATCATAACGGCAGTCACTGGGTGATTCCGAAGGTGTGCATATATCCTAATATTTCAAGATGGGAAATTACTCCTCTGTCAAAAGAGAGATACTTTCTGGTCCCACTCGGTATGTATGATATAAAATATGTTCTGCAGACAATGCACGATGAAGTTATATCATGTGGGATACCGGATTACAGGAACAAGAAAAGGAAACTTACCGGTAACGAGATAGACAAAGATATAGTGAATCAGGGATTGATTCATGGAAATATCAGGAATACTTCATCTCGGATAAGTTCAGTATCGTGAGTAATGAGAATGACGAATTAATAATCAATAGGTTCAACAAAGTGTTATTCGCATAACGGTAGCAGTTATTCAGGTAGCCCATGTACCTGACCCTGGCCGGTAATTAGGTGGAAACATCTAATTATGGCTACACGTTATCGAATATGTAGGATAACACGCTTAATTCAGTTCTACTTTGTTGTGTATATGATTGGTCTGGATAACGAGAGAGTATCACCGGAATGGTTTCTGCGTGGTAGATAATATCTTTATCAGTGAGATTGGATTATGCAGACACTATGTGTCTCGAAGTGATAGAAATAGTTTCTATCACTAGTCGGATTTATTCTGAGGGTGTATATAAGAGGGAAACATTTATCCAGAGTATTTTACTGGGGACAGTGGGTGTCCCGGATGATGTAAAAGTGTTTTATATGATAAGTAATTAATTTGGAGAATATTCTATAAAAGGAAATATTCAAATAAGAATTAATTAGACAAAATATCAATTAATTAAATATTAATTTATTTAATTAGTAAATAATTATTGGAAAATATTAAATAAATTGGAGCCAGCCAGAGGGGCTGCCAAGTGGGCCCATGGAGCCCACTCGGCAGCCGCACCCCACAAGGGCGGGTGGGCCAAGAAAAGTGGAGGGGGGAAGCTCCCCCTCCCCAAACCCTAGTGGGCCAAAAGCCCATAGGGGGAGGCGGTTTGGGGAGTCCTTGTTGGACAAGGACTCCAACCCCCTAGGGCCGGCGCACCATGGGGAAGGGTTTGCCCCTTCCCCAAGCCTCCCTACCCCTTGGCCTCCTATATAAACACTCCCACCCCCATGGGAAAAGACACACAAGTTTAGATCTTTCTAGTTGGATTAGAAGAAACCTCTAAATTAGAGGGATCCTCTCCAATTAGATCTAGATCTAATATCTAATCTCTCTCTCTCCCTTCTTCTCATGTGTTGAGATCTCCATCTTCATATATACCAACGGTGAGTGCTTCAAGCATGGACGACGAAGCCCTGCTGAACTAGTTCCGATATATGTGTGCGAAACTCAGAGGGTGTGCTGTCTACGATGGAGGTAGACCCTCACTCCGTTGGATCAAGGCGGGACGCAAGGAGTCTACGATATTCTCTCAGCTAGGCTTAGCCGAGGGAGTTCTTCCACAAGCTTCATCAACGTTGTCATCGACATCTCTTCCGCTTTAACGGTGTCGGTAACGATTTACAATTAGATCAAATATGCATGTCTTGTTACTTGTATCTTCATAGTAGATCTTGGATGTTGCGTAGTAATGACGAATTTTTTGTTTTCCATACACGCAACCCAATACCGGTCCCACTAAATTTTCGGTACCGCGGTACCGTTGGATCGAAGTGAATGAACGGTTCTTAAAAATGTCAACCTCTGTAAAACTTGTAAAGCGGTATTAGCAAATGAGTCATCCGTATGCCTCCAGTATAAGAAATGGATATACTTGCTCTCCAACTATGACATAAATTCAGTTAAAAAAACTATGACATAAATTACCTATTTAGAATGTAAATGAATTTTTATATACCATGAACAACACAAAATAAATTTTCAAGAGGCATCAACACTGATTTTTTTCTTAACACCAATAATCTCCAGCAAGAACTATCTTTTTCCATCTTCTTTTATGAAGCAGAAATAAGCAAATGAAGTTAGCTTGATTACAACAAGATCATAGTTAAGCACTTGAGCACTCATGCTAGTTGAACTTAACATATTTATAAAATGATCATAAGAAAAATGCGTCTTGAATTGGTTAAGGATTGAGCTTTCATAGTCTTTATCTTATATACTTGCTTCCAAAATAGACAAATAAATCTCAAACCACAAAATTGTTCGGATTAATAGTGGATCTCATGCCGATAGTGTACATAGAACAGCACCCTAAAGCCCTAACACATAAACCCTAAAACCCTAGATCGATCTACTAGACGAATTAGTCCATCAGTTCACTGAGAACCCTCATTGTAAGCTATTCCGTTGAATTATGCCCCGTTAGGAGATCAGGCTGAATGTTGTTCAGCGGCTGATGTATCGCCTCTTCGCATAGCTCAGGGTGAGGGACTCTGCCTCCCGTTGGTGCGGCGCCTTTCGAGCCATGGCAAGAGGACATGGGTCCTCTTTGGTGGCGGAGGAGGAGATGTTTCGACACTAGTCAGCTCGGCTGGTGCAATCGATGCTCCAATATTCCTCGACGACTAAGCCACTTTGCCTTGTCACCCTAGTGTTTCTTTGGTGGATAAGGACCTTGATTCAAGCTGTGTATCTTGTTTTTATTGTTGTTCTTCGATGTCTTGTTAGTTGATCTTTCAACATTCTGTAACTCTGAGACGTATGGGGCTTTACTGCCATTCGCACTAACCAAAACCACAAAAAACTCTGTCCCATCGACCTCGTACAGAAGCATGAAGTCGGCGCAAGTCCAGATGGTCCTGCTCGTGTTGCTCCTCCTCGTGTTGGCTTCTAGCTGTCAGGCTTCGAAGGCATGCAACTCTTCAACGGGAGGTCGTTCGAGTATGCGAAGCCCACCTACACCGTCGCCCGCAAGCTCTCCCTGCCGACTCCAATGCCGTTGCCGGGCGCGACTCCAGTGCCTCAATCCTATGAGCCTCAGATCCCAAGCACCCCGCGTCCCCGCCCCACCACCTCCGGCCTATAACTAAGCTGCCAATTCCAAGCACCTAGCCCCCACTTCCGGCCCACAAGCCTCTGCCACCGGGCTATGGTCCCCCAAATCACAAGCACCACGCGTCCACGCCTCTCCCTCCACCCACCCATCTCCGGCCCACAAGCCACCGTGTCCGGACTATTAGCCACCAAATAGGTAAGGATACCCTCGATTTTTACCTAGGTTGAAACAGACAAATATATTTCAAACCACAAAATTGGATCAGAATTAGCAAATTGAGGGAGGTGCTAAGCGTCCCCCGGGGGATCGGAACCCCCGATCCCCCACCTTCCGCACCGTCGGATTAAGTTGATCACAACCATCTGACCCGTCCTCTACTTTCCTCCCCGTGTACTCTGTCTAGGAAAGGTCAACACACCAGGAAAACCATACCGACAGAACACATCGCAATTCGCAAGCGCACGAACCCACACCAATGCTCCGCATACAAACAGGGTCAGCTTGGCAGCACCGCCGCACTGCCTCTGGACTCCGGTAGGACTGCCGCCAGCCTCCAGTAGCGCGGGCAGCTGGCCGCTCGAAGCACCGACCCTTTCCGCTGGCAGCGATGTGGCCTGGCGCTCGTTACACAGCCGCTCCGACTCTGGGAGCACGCTCGTAGCACAACCTCCGTTAGCACCAACGCTTGGCGCCGGCAGCACTGTGGCCAGCCTGTGGTAGCACTGCCCATGGGGTCCGGTAGCACGACCGCCGGCTGCTCGAAGGACCGCGACCTGACACTGGTAGCACGTGATGGCCGGCTTTGCAGCACCGACACTTGGCGTCGGCAGCACTGTGGCCGGCCTTTGGTAGCACTGCCCACGGCCTCCGGTACCACCGCCGCTGGCTGCTCGAAGCACCGCAGCCCGGCGCTTCGTAGCAAGTGGTGGCTGGCTTTGCAGCACCGTGGTCGGCCTGTGGTAGCAATGTCCGCGGCCTCCGGTAGCAACGCCACCTTCCGCTGGCAGCACCAGGGCCCGGCGAACGTAGCATGTGATGGCCGGCTTTGCAGCCCGGACGCTTGCCGCTGACAGCACCGTGGCCGGCCTATGGTAGCACTGTTCGTGGCCTCCGGTAGCAACGCCACCTTCCGCGGGCAGCACCACGGCCCGGCGAACGTAGCATGTGGTGGCCGGCTTTGCAGCCCCGACGCTTGCCGCTGGCAGCACCGTGGCCGGCCTATGGTAGCACTGTCCGTGGCCTCCCGTAGCACCGCCGCTGGGAAGCAAGAGCGGAGCAGAGAGGCCACTTGCTTGGTCGACCTGGGCATGGGCCTCCATAAAAGCGAGGCGGGCGTAAACGCCCTGGCTGTAGAGCAAGTCGGTCATGGCTATGAGGAGCCCGGAGGTAGCAGAGACCACCGAAGTTATTGGAGAAAGCCGATGACGACTGTGTGCTGGAGCTCCGGACGGAGGAGCTCAAGCCCGTGAGGGAGATCAAGAGGTGTCTTAGATGGCGCGGACTGAGGACGGCGGCCGGAGCTTTCCATGGCCACGCTGAACTGAAGAACCGTGCGGGCGAGAGAAACAAGAAAGGCATGTGAACGAGTGGAGAAAAATTATCCGGGAGAGATAAGGCAAACATGGTGGCCCCAACCCTCGCTGTCTCCGCCAACATGAAGGGACGCGTGGCGGACGCGAGCAATAAATCCCCGGACGAAGCGAAGCGTTTTCCTAGAAGAATCTTTCGATAGCACACCGAGAAAATAGACAAGTCAATGTTGTAGGAAAGTGACAGGTTCTTGGCTAAACTTGCTCGGGTCGGGTAGCACTGAAATATACCCGGGAGTATACTGGTATGCATTTTTTATATTTCTGGCAGATAGAAGTAGAACATCGTAGAATGTCCACGCACGCAATAGAGGAGTGGCCATTTGCGTAGGCATACAAGTATATACAACGTACTTATCGCCGGAGCGGTCAGACTAGCCATAGTGAGGAGTAACTTCAACTAGTAACATACACATATTACTAGACTATGTTACTACCCTCATAGTGCAAAGTAACAAAGATGTGATGTCATATATGGTCTCATTTATTACTCTATAGACTCATTTTTCTTTGAAAAGTGTGATGTTACTAGTGTTACAAGTAACTAGCTAAGTTACTCTATTTGCATCTCTCCTCATTAATTACATGCCACATATGATTTTTTGCTTAGTTGACATCTATGTTACTAGTGAAGTTACTCCCACTATGAATAGTCTCAAACAAAATCTATCTACTCAAGGTAGACAATTAACACCGCCAACCTTCCCGCACCTTCCTTTGCGGCTCTTCTTTCTCGATCTCTTCCGTCTCGGATCACTCAATTAAGAATCCCAAAAGGATCTTCCGTCGTCGCGAGTCAACTGCCGCCACTGTCCGACTGTCCGTATATGGATTCTGGAGTGGAGCTAGTAATAAACAATTAACACGGCATTGACTCTCTCGATCCGTGGCGCCGGTCAGGACTCGACGAACACGCACAGATAGGAAAAGTTTGCCAAGCTAAGCTATAGCTGTAGTCTGCCTGCTCCCGCGTCTCGTCAAATTAGTGCTAGGATCGAAAGGGGAAGGAAAAAAGATGATAGCGCGTTGTGAATTTCTGGTTGCGCTGCGCTGCTGCTAGCTGTGCCATTTGCTCCGTATGTGCATCAGTGGCAGCGCGCATGTGGTGGCCGGCCAACTCGGGCAAGTAGTGCTGCCTGCCTCCCCGCGCGCTTTCTAGTTCGGTGCTCGATCGGCACGGCAGCCGATCTCTCTCCCTCTCTTAAAACCATGCGAACGGGCCGGTTTTTCATCTACCAAAAGTCCAGCGTGATTTGATTATTTGATGACGGTTTTGTTGGCTCACAATTAAGTTAGTGCTCAGCCAAGTTCTATACCATCAGAATAGCGTCCTCATTCTTACACATTAGTTAAAAGTTGGGTGGCAATTAAGATTTTTTTCACTTGCAGATGAGTTGTAACAAAGAAACATATGTTCTAAATTGCCTTCGCGATTCATGTTGCGTTGCAACTGATATTTGATGGACTTAATTCCAAAAACTTATTACAATTGCGCACGAAGTTCGCAAATCCAACGGTATTTAGATTTTTTTTTTCAAAAATCCACCTCAATTGCGTTGGTTGTATTCAAATAGCAATGATGCTCCATTTTAGCCGCCCTAAACGTGGCCAACACAGAGAAGACCAGCCCGGATATCCGTTAATGGCATGTGTCGGCGCGGTCACAGTTGACTATTGCCTCGTGTCGCTCGCTCTTTGTTCCTCCGTTCACCGCCGTAGGCGCCATGCCGTCCTAAAACCCGCAGCAGGAGCCTCCTCTCCGATTAGAATGCGTGAGTTCCTCTCGACTAGGGTTAGAGTTAGAAATTGGTTATTTTTTGTATTCGAGCTTGAAATTCATCGATTGGATCTGGAAATAGTTAGTTTACCGTGCTATTTCTTTGATTTCTTACTTGCCCTTCTTTTTAGACGCATGAGATTTTCGACGTCCTGGATTTTGATGAAATAGAGGATTAGCATATCAAAAGCAAAGAACGGTGTGCACACATAAATTCAAAAAAAAAAGAACGTTGTGCACACATAAAGAGACTTAGTAAATATGTGTGCTTTGAAGGGACAAACATTTGGAGAAAGTTTTTGGGGTGTGCAAACATGGTATGCATTTTATTGCACATTTGTATTGTAATAGAGTTATGTGCATTTACTTAGGTTATTTTCAGTTCATACATTCTTAGAAAATTTAGTTACAATGTAGTCATAATATAGCAACAAATTATCTGTATTTAGCAAATAAATTAAATATATAGTTTGAAATGGTAGTTAATTCTAGTCTGAATTTTTTTCGTAGGATGGTGGGAAATATTCACATAGGGAGTGGATTGATCCAGTGTGGGCTCCACATCTGTAAAAATATTTGATTCATTTGTGGGAGCCGTTAGATCATGAAAAGAAAAGATACATTGGAAGCTGCTCAGAAGTACTACAAGATACAAGTAAAGAAGTAGGCTGAATTAAATAAGAACATGCAAGAATAATTAGAGGATGCTATAAAGGAGCATCAGAGACTGGAGAAATTTCTCATAACCAGGTTGATATACACGAATTACTGAGGTATAAGGCAATAAAACAGAGAGATGATCTGGAACAAAATAAGAAGATGGAGTACTATATAGATGAGAGTTGTTCAAAGCGGGAGAGGAAACAAGTACAAGCCGGAGAAGCTGAAGGATATCTGACATGAATAAGATTGTGTTGCTTAGAGCACCCAAAGTGTTGCCAAAGCTATATTTACCACGAGAGCAGCAACGGGAGTTGGTGCCAAAATTGTTACATTTTTATAACCTAATTTATTAATAAATCCCTGCAATGGGAGAATGAGGAAAAATAGGATTGTTAGTCTTCATCAAGATGAAAGAGTTATTGAAGGTCAGGATAATTTGAAAAAAAATATAACTGACTTTTACAAAAAACTCTTTGGGAAAACGGACAGATGTCAGATTACCATAAATACTGAAGGTGTCGACAGGATAGACGCTCGAGCTGGGGAGGAGCTGGTCAAAAGATTCAGTTTAGATGAACTTAAGAATGCAGTGTTTGGAATGGAACTTAACAAGTCAGCAGGGCCGGATGGCTTTAATGCTGACTTTTATCAGAAATTCTGGACTATTATTCACGGGGATCTTTTCTCTCTGGTAAATGATTTCTTTGATAATAAGATAAATATTGATCGTTTAAACTACGGTGTGGTTACGCTGGTCCCGAAAGGTGCTGATGCGGACATGATTCAAAAGTATAGGCCTATCTGTCTTTTGAAAGTTGTCTTTAAAATCATCACTAAAATGCTAGTCAACCGAATGAACCCTGTGATTCCTAAGGTGATAAAAATCACTCAAACTGCTTTTATTAAAAATAGGTTCATTATGGAAGGACTGGTAGTCTTACATGAAGTTTGAATTATTTGCATGTTCAAAAGAAACCAGGGATCCTTTTCAAGATTGACTTCGAGAAGACGTTTGATAAGATCAAATGGCCTTTCTTGTTCCAAGTACTTGAAATGAAAGGTTTTCCTCATAAATTCAATGACATGGTCTTAAAAATTGTCTCCGGAGGGAAAGTAGGAATAAAAGTAAATGGAGAGATTGGGGCTTATTTTAACACACACCAAGGCCTAGGGCAGGGAGACCCACTGTCTCCTTTGCTTTTTGACCTAGCTGGGGATGTGCTTGCTATAATGATTGGAAGGGCTGTCGATGCTGGTCTATTAAAATGGCTATCGAAAGATCGAATTGAAAAAGGAGTGTCGATTCTGCAATATGCAAACGACACGATCCTCCTTCTTCATAATAATTTTGAACATGCCAAGAATTTAAAATTCATTCTTTGTCTCTTTGAGCAAATGCCGGGACTAAAAATAAACTTTCACAAAAGTGAAATTTATTGTCTTGGCCTTGATCAAAGAGAGGAAAAAATCTTTGAGGAGATATTGACTTGTAAAACTGGGAAACTGCCGATGAAATATCTAGGGGTCCCTGTAGATGAAACTAGAATAAAGAATAGTGACTGGGATCCTGTGGGTGACAGACTACTTAAGAAGCTAGGATGTTGGAATGGGAAGAACCTTTCAATTGGTGGAAGAGTCCTTCTCATCAACACCTCTCTCTCCAGTGGCATGTTGTATATGTTCTCCTTTTACAGAGTGTCGGTAGATAAAAGTAAATATTTCGATAAATTGAGATCTGGGTTTCTTTGGAGTGACAAAATGGAGAAAAAGAAATACCACTTGGTTAATTGGAAGGCAGTTTGCCTTCCAAAAGACCAAGGGGGGCTGGGGGTGCTTGATTTAGAAATAATGAATATTGCCCTTCTTGCGAAATGGCTTTGGAAACTTTTCAATGAAAAAGGGATATGGCAATCCATTCTTCATGCGAAGTACTTGTGAAACTCTACTTTGGGACAATGCGTGCGCAAAGTGGGGGATTCACACTTCTGGCAGGGGTTGATGGAGATAAAACCACTATTCTTATCGTGATGTAGGTTTGAGGTTGGGAATGGAACAAGGACAAGATTCTGGGAGGATTTGTGGCTCTCGGATGATTGCCTTTCCAAGAAATTCCCTCGCCTCTATGTTGTTTCTAACAATATAAATGTCACGGTTTCGAGTGTTTTTCATTTAGGAGTATCCTCTCTCTCTTTTAGAAGAGCCCTTACGGGGGTTAGACTTGAAGAGTGGAAGGAACTCCAAAAGCTTAGTGAGAATATAGTGTTAGGAGGTGGAGAAGATAAACTGATTTGGCTTCTCTCGGCCTCCAAACAGTTCTCAGTTAAGTCCTTTTATATGGCGATGCAAGCGAGAGAGAAGGTGCCATCGAGATTTTGGTGGAAGGTTAAAATTCCGTTGCGAATTAAAACCTTCCTTTGGTTGATAGTTAGAAAGAGTATTTTAACAAGGGATGTTTTGCTGAAAAGAGGAGGAGAATGCGCTAAAAGTTGTCTATTCTGTGGACAAGATGAGAGCATTGATCACCACTTTCTTCATTGTCCCTTGGCCAGGTATATATGGAACGTGATTAGTGTAGCAACTGGACTAAACTGCCAATTTGTTGACACTCAACACTGTCTAACTACCTGGCTTGATAGATTTGACAGTAGAGAAAAAAAGAAAGCTTCAGTTGGGATAGCTGCAGTTTTTTGGGGCATTTGAAAAACTAGGAACCTTGCTTGTTTTGAGAATAAATGGCCAAACGAACCTGTTGAAGTAATACATAGGATCAGTTACTGGATTGATAGGTGGGCAAATTTGCAGGGATCAGAGGACATAAAGTTGGAACTGCAGGTGGGCGCAAAGCTACTGGTGCGAGTCGCGGATGAAGCTTTCAGGAGCGCGAAGAGCTAGGCATCCTGGAGATTGAGACTAGAGGAAGGAGTCGAGCCATGCTTTTATTTTTCGCTTAGTTCACTCTCTTTGAGTTCCTGGGCTGTATTCCCCGATGTTGGGATGTACTTTTGAACCTTTACTTTACTTGGGTGGTTGCGGTGTTGTGGTGGATTTTGTAGCCCGTGGTTTCTTTTAATGAAATCGGGGGAAACCCTCTTATTCTAAAAAAATTGTGGACTCATCCTAACACAACTTAACATAAAAAATTGCTTATTCTAATACAGGTTGCATGGGAGAGTTGGAGACACTAGTACAATCTTTTTGTTTGTTGCATTTGGCACCAGCACATGCACCGACTCCCAAACACTTCTATTTGGCAAAGACTCAAAATCTCTCCACAGTGTTATACTTTGGTGCCAAAAGCCAAATACTCATTTGGCACCCCTATTTGGTTATACACTATGGTAGCCGTTATGTCTGAATTGTGTGACTGTGTACTCCTAGTCATATAGAACTGCGTAAGTTAGTTGATGTGGTTAACAATATTATTTATTTGTGTCTCATCATGTAGATCAGACCGTGTTGCCAAAAAATACAGAAACTTATCTTGCATATTGTAATTATGGTAACTATTTAGCTTGTTGTTTATGTGGCCAACAATATGATGCATTTTTTAGTAGTCTCTGAATTTTGTGAACAATTTATGAACTGGATTATTTTCTTGTTGCTATCAGTGAAAATCTTCAGAATACTGCACCCAACGGCGCACCCATTTGGTCCACGACTTGCTATTTTGTTTTCTCCATTTTCATAATTTTGACTCTTTTATACAACAACAAAGTTCACAAATAATAAAATTTATAAAGTTCTTAATAAAAATAGACAACATAGTACATAATTAAACAACATAGTTCACACAATCAAATAAAGTAAAAAAAGATGAGAACAGATGATTATTTGTGTTCTATGTGAGCCCACATATGCACAACCATATCTTCTTGAAGTTGACTGTGAGTTGCCCCATCACGGAGCTCATGATGCACATGGAGGAACTGCTGAAACGATGCCGGTCCAGGCGCGAACACAATCAGTTCAATCTGAAATTCCAACCCTTTGTCATGGAGGTTAGCATCATGCTCATTCTCAACTATTATGTTGTGCATGATCACACAATCAATCATCATCTCCCACATAGTCTCCATGATCCAATTTATAGAAGGGTGGCGAACAAAACCCCAACGAGATTAGAGCATACAAAATGCTCGCTCCAGATACTTCCTAGGAGACTCTTGTTGTTGAGAAAACCTACATTTTTTCTCTCCTTTAGGATTACGTATTATATTCACAAATGTAGATCATGGAGGATAGATACCATCGGTTAGATAATATCCCTTGGTGTATGGGTGACCATTGACCTCAAAATTGATCACTGGAGAATTGCCTTCATCAAGCAAAATAGTGTTAATCCACGTTGATGTCATTGTGGTAACCTACCATGCCGGAGATTGGTGGGAAGGTTGCATTGGTGTGACAATAGTAATCCTTCTAGAGTAGTTCATGGCCGGCTTCTATATTACTGTTAAACGTCGGCGCACGCCCCAACACTGATCCGTTCAAATTTGAAAGTGCGTTCCTATTGTGGTTGTGGATGAGGGCTGCCACGACAATCCAAAAGTCAGTATCGTCATCGGATCAGTCATCTGAAGATGTATCGATTAAATGGGAGTAGAAAAACTCATCCAAGCTATCCATCAACATGAATGGGCTAAATCATAGGGGTTTCTTCACAAAATTGTGATGGGATGGGGGGAGGGGGCCCCGCCCCCTAACTTGACGTAGCTCACTCTTCGATAGGTGTGCAGCTCTTCGGAGGAGGTTTGTTCGAGTATGCGCAACCCACCTACATCGTCACCCCAAGCCCTCCCCCATCGACTCCAACACCGATGTCGCGCACGACTCACCTGTCATCAGCCTCCAAGCCACCAAATGTCAAGCATCCCACCTCCGGCCTAGAAGCGCCCGCCTCCGGAACATTAATATGATCAAGTTGTTTTCCGGTCTTGCAATTGATCAATGCAAATCAAGAAGTATAATATTGCGTTTGTGGCCTTGTGATCGTTGCATTGCAAGTGTTTTCGGACTCGAGTGTGCCAAGATATAAATATATAAAATCATAGCGTTTGTGGTGTTCTCAAATAAATATGTGTCGCTTACTTACATGTGATCATACACGATTGGTCGATTCCTTCTCACGTTGCATGCCCACCGTACAACTCTGCCAAGGAGTCCAGAAGGGCCGCGGTACTTACATTGAAGATTTATAGTTAAAAGTTGTTGAAGATTGGTTCCACCGACAAGATATTTGCAATAACTTTGGATTATGTTGTATCAAATACTACTACAATTAACATTTTCACTCCTTTGTTTAGCTCTTATACTACCTATTTTTTACTGCATCAATGTTGTGCTTGCCATACTCCCTCTGTTACTTAAAGTAAGGCATATATTGTAAGTTTGACCGATTTTATTGATAAAAATATGAAGGTTTTGATTATCAAATTAACATCAATAGACTCACTAGAGTATATATTTTCATTGTACGTTTATCCAATTTTATAAATATTCATATTTTTATCGATAAGATTTGTCAAAATTATACTTTGTTGACTTTTAACTAAAAATAAACGCCTTACTTAGTATACTGAATCTTGTTGCTATATTTGAGCTGCAATTTCTTTTCTAAATGCTCCTCATCCACTACTTCCAACTGTAAGAGGTAGTTTGTGGTTGCTGCTGTTCGTCCTTGTAAGTTTGGTTTAGACATGCCTATTAGATGAAACTCAACATAACTGATTCTTAACACTCTTATTCAATATAAAGAAACTTTTTCGGCATTTGTCAACGAAATTACCATACCCTTACCAAAACACCCCTAATCACCCCAAATGATTGATATGTTGTTGAAGTATTGACAAGTTTTCTGAAGCGTTTTTACAATTCAGTTGTTTCTTTGTCTCGGGTTTATAACCCACATCTTTTTTAATCTTGAATCATATTTTAGAAATTGGCACTCACATGAAAACATATGAAAGTGATAATATTGTTTTGATGAAAAATAAATATAGGAAAAAAACTCCTATGTTGTATGCATTTTATTTTATTTTGGATGATAGGGCCAAACTGGCAGGGTTTGGCAATATTCTCTCACTCTTAGTTAACGTCATAAATGTGGATTATTATGGTTATTTCACTAATGTTCGTGTAAGATTTTTGAAATTTACGGAAGTCTGATCAAAAGAATGCTGGAGTTTGGATGCAATGGCCTCCACCACCACCACCACCAACGGCTGGAAAGAAGAAAAGGATCATGGAAAATATACTTGGTTCCTCCCTCATGCTCGAGGTCTTGTACAAGAACAACACCAAGACTCATAACTGCAGGTGGAGGTGACTTAGGCACATACCTCAACAACGATAACATCAGCTATCAAGAACCAGATGATGATGACTCTACATAGTACAGGGTGGCATGAACACAAGCTTACATATTCGGTGATTTTCATACTAGCACGAGATGTGTTATTGGTACCAGCCGTCTCAATGATTACAATGGTGTCTGCTTTCATTCTAGCTGGAAAAATACTTAAAAAGACAATAACCGGTCTCATAAGTACACGAGAACACTAATGACCTGAAAAATGTGAAAACTAGTCAAACATAGAGCCCACCACACTATGGATATCCCAGATCTGGCATTCAAGTCCGGTAATTTTTATCGAGATGAACAACTAAAAGGATAGTTGTAGTATTTCTAATTTGTTCTCCTCTTGTAATTTTATTTTCATTTCGTAATTTTGAGTAGATGTACTCTCCTTTTCTTAACGGGTTTTTCTCCAAGGGGAGTTTTACCTGGAAGGTTTTAATGAGGAGCTACTAACGAATCTCAATATTTATCTCACTTTGGCTCTATTTCTATATTTTTTATATATTTTCTTATTTTTGTTGTTTTTGTATTTTTCTTTTGGAAAACCTGAAAGGCCAAACTACCGAAAAAGATCAAAATAACACACGGGCAGGCCCACAGCCATGGCGTGTCGGGCCAGCCCTTTTAGCTACTCTGGTAAGCCGATCATCGTCTCCAGACCTTCGGGTAGGCACAACACGACCCGTTTATAAATTTCCCCGGAGGCCATGCCCGGGACCCCTTTATAGCTATGTGAGCCGTCCTCATGGACAACACTAACATCTTAAGTCCTACTTGTCGGATTAATCAATTAGACCCCAAAATGGATTAATCAATTAGACCCCAAAATAACGCTCAGTCGTCGCCAGTGTAGGAGGACTGTGTGTTCGTTAAAGTGAATCTAGTGAGGCCATGTAGAATGGTTGATAAGGCGGTCTTAATTTAAACCTGCCACATAATTAAGATATGACAAAAAAGATGATGCACAGTGTGCTATTTCTTAGTCTTTTCTCTAGTATCAAATTTTGTGACATATGTGGTAAAGGGAATTGTTGATAAGTGATCATCTCTTAACTAAGAGAAAACAAATCTTATTTTATTTCTCTTCCAACTGGCAATTATCTTAATGTAGCTTGCGAAGATAAAACAATTATACATACCCTAACAAACAAATAACACGGTGTTGACTCTGATGGCCCGATCGGTAGGGTCGGTCAGGACTGGACGAACACGCACGGGAAAAGTTTGTCAAGCTATAGCAGTGGTCTGCCTGCTCTCGCGTCTCGTCAAATTCGTAGGGTTGAGGATAGCGCGTTGTGGTGGTGCTAGCTGTGCCATTTGCTCCGTATGTGCATGAGTGCATCAGTGGCAGCGCATGTGATGGCCGCCCAACTGGGGCAAGGGCATCTACACTCGCGCCCCCCAAAACGCGTCTGGATTTGAGCCGGCGCTAGCGCTTTGGGGGGTCCGGACCAAACGGCGCGTTTTGGCGCGCCTTCTCCCCACTCGTCGCCTCCAAACAGACGCTCCAAATTAATTTTAAACGTCAAAAAATAAGGTTTCACAATGAAATAAAAATGAAGTTCCACAATGAAATAGTAGCACAAATATAGTTATACAAATGAAGTTCCACGATGAAATAAAAATTATTCATACAACTAATTTGCGGCTAATCCTTTGCGCACCCACAAATGCTTCACTGGATCGTTTTGAAGTTGTTGATGAACACCTTCATCTCTGATCTCCATCTATGTGGCGATGTAGTCAGTCCAATCTGTTGGCACTTCATGATCAACATCGGCCAAAGGACCCTGGAAGTCGAACGGAAGCGGAACATGCATTGGATTCTCACGCTCATCCTCGATGATTATGTTGTGCATGATCACACATGCATTCATGACCTCCGACATCTGCTCGGTCGACCAAGTGAGAGCAGGGTACCAGACAATAGCAAACCTCTGCTGGAGAACACCAAATGCATGCTCGACATCCTTTCTTTTATTCTCTTGTTGCGAGGCAAACCAATATCTTTTGTTGCCACTTGGTGCCGAGATTGTTTTCACAAATGTAGACCACTTGGGATAGATGCCATCCGCTAGGTAGTAGCCTTTGGTGTACTGGTGGCTATTGATCTCATAGTTGACAGATGGAGCATGACCTTCAACAAGCTTGGCAAATACCGGAGAGTACTGCAGCACATTGATATCATTGTGAGATCCTGTCATCCCAAAGAAAGCGTGCCAAATCCAAGTCTCATGGTCGGCCACAGTTTCAAGGATCACGCTGCAAACCCCATGATGGCCACCCTTCTACAATCCTTGCCATACGCAAATAGTCGTCTTGACCATCTGCAGGAGCTCCATACGCAAGCATTCTCAAGGCGGCGCTACACTTCCGGATCGATGTGTAACCGATCATGCCCACGGCGTCTTTCTTCATCTTGAACCAAGGGTCATACTGTCGGACTGTTTGCACCAACGTCTTGAACAGCTCTCTCCTCATCCGAAAGCGGTGGCGAAAATCCTTTGCATCAAACCTTGGATCATCGGCAAAGTAGTCGGCATATAGCATGCAATGGCCCTCCGCCCTCATCCTATGCTTGGTCTTCCTCCTCCCTGGATGTGATCCTCCTCGTTTGGTTTGGGCACAGACGGCCTCATCGGCTTGGAGCTGGGCAAGACAAGCAAGAATGGCCAAATGCTCATCCTCTTCGGCGTCGATGTCTGCCTCCTCTTCCATGATCATCTACGCCATCAACTCGTCGTCGTTGTCCATCTGTAGGAATGGAAATAGGAACACAATCAACACCCTGTCGCCGGCTCCGGCGAAAATTACATAAAAGTCGACACCTACCTTTGGTCGAACACCTTCGGTGAAAGGTGGGCGCGTGAGGTCGCCGACGGATTTCCAGGCGCTGCGACGAGCTCCGAATCGGCGGGCGGGGTGGAGGAGGACAGAGGAGTGTTGGGCATGGGGTGGTTTTCTCAGTCCGGCGAGCTTCGCCGCCGGTCGGAGATAGGGGTGGGAGCGGCGAGCCAGGTGTTGGCGAAGCGAGGTGGGCAAAAGAACTGTGGGTCGACGGCGTAACGCTGACATGGCGGGCCAACGACGCATTTCGTTTCGTCCGGCGCTACCAACACGACCCCATCAAAGGGGGTTGGGCCGGTAGCGCCAGACAAAATTTGGGGCGTGCCCGGACGAAAAGGGCCTTTGGGGCACGTGAGTGGAAGCCGTTTTTCGCTCGGCGTACCCCAAAGACCTTTGGGAGGGGGGGGGGGGGCTTTGAGGGCGATGAGTGGATATGCTCTTGTGCGGCCTGCCTCCCTCCCCGCGCTCTTTCGCGCTCTTTATAGTTCGGTGCTCGATCGGTACGGTAGCCGATCTCTCTTCCGGAAAGTCAAATCGGATGCTCATCTTTTTTTTGTGTGACCTTGGAACGTTGACATTCCCTTAAACTTGAATGGCGGAATCGCCGTACAGCACCCTGCTTACATCAACAGGGACAGAATCGAACCACACCTTGTCGCTGTTTTGCTCTCTAGCCAGGCCTCTAGCTGCAAGAGTGTGGGATGGCATATTACAAGTTCTAGGCATGTATGCCACTTGAAAGTCAATAAACGACAGGGCCAACAAGCTCTTGATCTCCTTGATTAGTGCTCCCACATGCGACATATCATAGTTGGTTGAGGTTATTGCATTACGAAGATTTATGCAGTCGGTACCAAATTTTGCGCGTCCAATTCCCAGCTGCACTGCCATTTTGACAAGCGTGTTTTGCATACTCGCATGAGATTTTGTCTTTTACATCCGGCGAGCTGACTGAGGAGAAACGTGATCCGAGCCATTTTGCAACTTATTTGGTTTTTCACGATTTTCCATATGGGTCGGTATGAAAGAAACGAGTTCGCAAGCATCGACATTTTGATGTAGTGCAACCTAGGCACACAACACCAACACCACCAAATGGTCCAATGACAAGATCAAGAGTCAAGGCAATTCATGATAAGGTGAACTCACTCCTCTCTATGTGTGATTTCGACACCCCTTTGGATGGTCTGCTACTTCATTCCACCACCTTGTGTATCCTCAGGCATGACCCTCACGAGGATCACCAAAGATGTGTCAAGGTGGGACAAGAAGATGTGCAAGAGAGCAGCCAAGAAGAAGAAGAAGCCCAAATTGCATCGGGCGGTACTACCGGACATGACCCGGTACTACCGCCGCCGCCTGACGTATCACCTGCCGGAGAGACTACCTGGACCGGTACTACCGCGTCTTGCCGCCCCGGTACTACCGCCACATGCCGGCGCGGTACTACCGCGCCCACTACCGCGTCTACTACCGGATCTCTCAGGAGCTACGGGTATCGCCCAGTTTTATCCCGGAAGTGACCCGGTACTGGCCCGGTACTACCGCACGCTCGGTACTACCGGGCCCCAGCCGGTACTACCGCTGCGGGCGAGCCTGCGTGCTGAAAAGGCTCTCGTGCCTTGTAATCTTATCCTCTTTTCGGATCTAGACTATAAATAGGACGTCCTCTTCCTAGAGTTAGGGTTAGACTATGATTTGGGATTAGAGTAGAGTCTTGCTCCTTCTTCTCAAAGTGTCTCTTTCCTCCTATGGATATGAATCCAAGCCTCCCCTTGTGGAGATGAACCAAGGCCTCCCCTTGTGGAGAAAATTCCTTCGTGGATACCAAGGCTTCCTCTTGTAGTTGCGATTACTTGCTAATCTTCCCTCTTTTAGTGGCTAGATTGGATTGGTTGGATTGACCAATTGGACAAACAATTCTAAGAGTAAGGTGTGCTTGGGAGACAAGAATTGGGGGCTACCCTTGGGGCTTGTTACCAGTTGAATCTTGCTTAGTTGCTACTTACTAGTTATACTTGATTTGGTGTTTTCCCCTCTTTGTGTTCTTGTGTTCATCCCTTGTTCTTCGTGTTCATCGATCCCTCCGCCCAAATCCGAGAAAATCGGGACCAACCTACATCATATGGTATCAGAGCTCTAGGTTGCCACGGATTTGATTTGTGTTTCCACTAAAATCCACCAAATTTTTCTTTGTTTTTGAGAAATTCGAAAATTTCCCTTAAAAAATAGCATTTTCTTGATTCGAGCCGATCTGTCGATTCGTTGCGTTTTTGGTAGTTTTTGTCCATGGATCTGTTTCTTTAGGACCCCCTTCACCTTTGTTTGCGTTACCTAGCCTTAATTTTGTCAATTTCTCACGAATTTGAGGATTTTTCGAGTCCAATTTCCGCCCAAAATCGAAAGTCAAACTTCAGAAATCGGGCGGGTCGGTACTACCGGGCCCAAGCCGGTACTACCGGGTTTTCAAAATTTGGCCGAAAATTTTTCGTCCTTATTTTCGTTTTGGCATTTCCTCTTTGGTATGAGTCCTTTCTTGGTGTGCCCTACGACTACGACATCGACAAGCTTCCGCAGCAACGCATCATCAACGCCAAGCGACGACGCCACCAAGGACTCGACATTTCACCATCATCATAATCCGTTGTGAGCCCTTTTTCCTTTCGTGTACCTTGAACTATCGGACTAGCTCTTTGATATTGCGGGGCATTGCACTTGTTGAGTGATTGTCTTAAAGTATTGGCGAGTGTGCATCGTTAGAGATCTTGGCACTAGCAAAAGTTGAAGGAATCATCGTCAAAAAGCAAAATCAAAACAAAAAAAAAGAGAAGAGAAAAGAAAAGAACATGAGTAGTGCCAAGTATCATCTCTTATAGGTTGCGACAAAGCTTATACCGCCAAAGTGACTGTGAGTGTCTAACACTTGTGCAAATCCATTGCCCAACCAAAAAGCAATTGAGCTAGCATCCCTCTCGTGTTGGTGTGACATTTGAGCACGTAGTCTTCGTTAGGTTGTCTATCTTCGAGTGCTCGCCCTCTGGTCGCCCAACCCCATCATTCGCTTTTGTGTGTGTTTCTTCATCATTTGTGGTTGGAGTTTCTTTGTAATTTGATCATTGTGGATTTTCTCTACCTTGAACAACATACTTTTCGCCGGATTTGCTTGTTTCGTTTGCCACTTCATACCTTCCTATCCTCATAAGTGTGTGTGTTGGGTGTTAGAACCAGATTCTCTCCTCTCAAGCCACATTATACTTGGGATATAGTTTGTCTTGGTTTTTCCTTACCACACATCTCACTTGTTCTTGAGACAATGTTCAGGGGAAGTACAAACGGAAGCTCAAGCTCGGATGATGAAATCCATGGCGGAGTTCGCGGTGATCATGGCTATGTCACACAAACGGAGTTTGTTGGTCTTCGACACCTTCTTCGTGATGGCTTAGGGCGCTACGAGCACCGTCTACAAGCTCAAGAGAACAACTTCAATGAACGCATGCATGCGCAAGAAGCATCTATGGAGCGGGTGACCGAAGCTCTCAACAACCTTGTGCGACAACAAGCTTCTTCATGCTCAAGCCATCCACGAAGCACCTCAAGGTCGACGCAAGCACGTCATGGACATCATGAACCTCGACAAGAACGTCAACATAATCCAAGGCGTGACGCCCATGAACGACCTCCTCCTAACGTTGAACAACCACATGATCTTCACGCGAACAATGCAAATGCGCATCAAGAACAATCTCACCAAAATGTTGAACATCGAGAGCGCATACCATCACCACCACCGCAACAACGTGATCGTCATGACCCATTGGCGAATGACAATGGCGTACCGGGTGCGAATGACTTTGATGAACAAGGACGTCATCCCCATCATCCTCCAAGGCCACGCCATCAAAATCATGACAATGCGAACAATAACGAACAACCCATTCCTCAACATGAGCCTCGTCCTCGTCAAGAGCTTCCACATGATCATCAACAACACCATCGTTCCGAGTCAAGTGATAACGAGTCAAGCCAACACAATGGTGAGGGACTCAATCGAAGGAGACGTGGACGTGCATTCCCACGTGGTGCCCATGGCGACGACTACGACAACTTGACCAACGTTCGCTTTGATATACCCAAGTTCTACGGCACAAGTGACCTGGAAGCCTACTTCTCATGGGTACTCAAGGTTGACAAGATCTTCCGCGTGCAACGCTTCTCCGACAACAAGAAGGTTGCCTAACCTCGATGGAGTTTGAAGAGTATGCCCTCTTGTGGTGGGAACAACTACAAGATGCACGCATCGCTAACCACCAACAACCAATCGACACTTGGGTTGAAATGAAAGAAACAATGTACAAGCGCTTCGTGCCAAGCCATTACACTAGAGACTTATACAAGAAGTTGCAAGAGTTGAACAAGGGTTGAAGTCGGTTGATGAGTACTATAAGGAGATGGAAATCTCCATGATGAGAGCCAATGTCAACGAGTACGAAGAGCAATCAATGGCTCGCTTCATGAAGATGTATCGATTAAATGGGAGTAGAAAAACTCATCCAAGCTATCCATCAACATGAATGGGCTAAATCATAGGGGTTTCTTCACAAAATTGTGATGGGATGGGGGGAGGGGGCCCCCCCCTGACTTGACGTAGCTCACTCTTCAATAGGTGTGCAGCTCTTCGGAGGAGGTTTGTTCGAGTATGCGCAACCCACCTACATCGTCACCCCAAGCCCTCCCCCATCGACTCCAACACCGATGTCGCGCACGACTCACCTGTCATCAGCCTCCGAGCCACCAAATGTCAAGCATCCCACCTCCGGCCTAGAAGCGCCCGCCTCCGGAACATTAATATGATCAAGTTGTTTTCCGGTCTTGCAATTGATCAATGCAAATCAAGAAGTATAATATTGCGTTTGTGGCCTTGTGATCGTTGCATTGCAAGTGTTTTCGGACTCGAGTGTGCCAAGATATAAATATATAAAATCATAGCGTTTGTGGTGTTCTCAAATAAATATGTGTCGCTTACTTACATGTGATCATACACGATTGGTCGATTCCTTCTCACGTTGCATGCCCACCGTACAACTCTGCCAAGGAGTCCAGAAGGGCCGCGGTACTTACATTGAAGATTTATAGTTAAAAGTTGTTGAAGATTGGTTCCACCGACAAGATATTTGCAATAACTTTGGATTATGTTGTATCAAATACTACTGCAGTTAACATTTTCACTCCTTTGTTTAGCTCTTATACTACCTATTTTTTACTGCATCAATGTTGTGCTTGCCATACTCCCTCTGTTACTTAAAGTAAGGCATATATTGTAAGTTTGACCGATTTTATTGATAAAAATATGAAGGTTTTGAATATCAAATTAACATCAATAGACTCACCAGAGTATATATTTTCATTGTACGTTTATCCAATTTTATAAATATTCATATTTTTATCGATAAGATTTGTCAAAATTATACTTTGTTGACTTTTAACTAAAAATAAACGCCTTACTTAGTATACTGAATCTTGTTGCTAAATTTGAGCTGCAATTTCTTTTCTAAATGCTCCTCATCCACTACTTCCAACTGTAAGAGGTAGTTTGTGGTTGCTGCTGTTCGTCCTTGTAAGTTTGGTTTAGACATGCCTATTAGATGAAACTCAACATAACTGATTCTTAACACTCTTATTCAATATAAAGAAACTTTTTCGGCATTTGTCAACGAAATTACCATACCCTTACCAAAACACCCCTAATCACCCCAAATGATTGATATGTTGTTGAAGTATTGACAAGTTTTCTGAAGCGTTTTTACAATTCAGTTGTTTCTTTGTCTCGGGTTTATAACCCACATCTTTTTTAATCTTGAATCATATTTTAGAAATTGGCACTCACATGAAAACATATGAAAGTGATAATATTGTTTTGATGAAAAATAAATATAGGAAAAAAACTCCTATGTTGTATGCATTTTATTTTATTTTGGATGATAGGGCCAAACTGGCAGGGTTTGGCAATATTCTCTCGCTCTTAGTTAACGTCATAAATGTGGATTATTATGGTTATTTCACTAATGTTCGTGTAAGATTTTTGAAATTTACGGAAGTCTGATCAAAAGAATGCTGGAGTTTGGATGCAATGGCCTCCACCACCACCACCACCAACGGCTGGAAAGAAGAAAAGGATCATGGAAAATATACTTGGTTCCTCCCTCATACTCGAGGTCTTGTACAAGAACAACACCAAGACTCATAACTGCAGGTGGAGGTGACTTAGGCACATACCTCAACAACGATAACATCAGCTATCAAGAACCAGATGATGATGACTCTACATAGTACAGGGTGGCATGAACACAAGCTTACATATTCGGTGATTTTCATACTAGCACGAGATGTGTTATTGGTACCAGCCGTCTCAATGATTACAATGGTGTCTGCTTTCATTCTAGCTGGAAAAATACTTAAAAAGACAATAACCGGTCTCATAAGTACGTGAGAACACTAATGACCTGAAAAATGTGAAAACTAGTCAAACATAGAGCCCACCACACTATGGATATCCCTGATCTGGCATTCAAGTCCGGTAATTTTTATCGAGATGAACAACTAAAAGGATAGTTGTAGTATTTCTAATTTGTTCTCCTCTTGTAATTTTATTTTCATTTCGTAATTTTGAGTAGATGTACTCTCCTTTTCTTAACGGGTTTTTCTCCAAGGGAGTTTTACCTGGAAGGTTTTAATGAGGAGCTACTAACGAATCTCAATATTTATCTCACTTTGGCTCTATTTCTATATTTTTTATATATTTTCTTATTTTTGTTGTTTTTGTATTTTTCTTTTGGAAAACCTGAAAGGCCAAACTACCGAAAAAGATCAAAATAACACACGGGCAGGCCCACAGCCATGGCGTGTCGGGCCAGCCCTTTTAGCTACTCTGGTAAGCCGATCATCGTCTCCAGACCTTCGGGTAGGCACAACACGACCCGTTTATAAATTTCCCCGGAGGCCATGCCCGGGACCCCTTTATAGCTATGTGAGCCGTCCTCATGGACAACACTAACATCTTAAGTCCTACTTGTCGGATTAATCAATTAGACCCCAAAATGGATTAATCAATTAGACCCCAAAATAACGCTCAGTCGTCGCCAGTGTAGGAGGACTGTGTGTTCGTTAAAGTGAATCTAGTGAGGCCATGTAGAATGGTTGATAAGGCGGTCTTAATTTAAACCTGCCACATAATTAAGATATGACAAAAAAGATGATGCACAGTGTGCTATTTCTTAGTCTTTTCTCTAGTATCAAATTTTGTGACATATGTGGTAAAGGGAATTGTTGATAAGTGATCATCTCTTAACTAAGAGAAAACAAATCTTATTTTATTTCTCTTCCAACTGGCAATTATCTTAATGTAGCTTGCGAAGATAAAACAATTATACATACCCTAACAAACAAATAACACGGTGTTGACTCTGATGGCCCGATCGGTAGGGTCGGTCAGGACTGGACGAACACGCACGGGAAAAGTTTGTCAAGCTATAGCAGTGGTCTGCCTGCTCTCGCGTCTCGTCAAATTCGTAGGGTTGAGGATAGCGCGTTGTGGTGGTGCTAGCTGTGCCATTTGCTCCGTATGTGCATGAGTGCATCAGTGGCAGCGCATGTGATGGCCGCCCAACTGGGGCAAGGGCATCTACACTCGCGCCCCCAAAACGCGTCTGGATTTGAGCCGGCGCTAGCGCTTTGGGGGGTCCGGACCAAACGGCGCATTTTGGCGCGCCCTCTCCCCACTCGTCGCCTCCAAACAGACGCTACAAATCAATTTTAAACGTCAAAAAATAAGGTTTCACAATGAAATAAAAATGAAGTTCCACAATGAAATAGTAGCACAAATATAGTTATACAGATGAAGTTCCACGATGAAATAAAAATTATTCATACAACTAATTTGCGGCTAATCCTTTGCGCACCCACAAATGCTTCATTGGATCGTTTTGAAGTTGTTGATGAACACCTTCATCTCTGATCTCCATCTATGTGGCGATGTAGTCAGTCCAATCTGTTGGCACTTCATGATCAACATCGGCCAAAGGACCCTGGAAGTCGAACGGAAGCGGAACATGCATTGGATTCTCACGCTCATCCTCGATGATTATGTTGTGCATGATCACACATGCATTCATGACCTCCGACATCTGCTCGGTCGACCAAGTGAGAGCAGGGTACCAGACAATAGCAAACCTCTGCTGGAGAACACCAAATGCATGCTCGACATCCTTTCTTTTGTTCTCTTGTTGCGAGGCAAACCAATATCTTTTGTTGCCACTTGGTGCCGAGATTGTCTTCACAAATGTAGACCACTTGGGATAGATGTCATCCGCTAGGTAGTAGATTTGGTGTACTGGTGGCTATTGATCTCATAGTTGATAGATGGAGCATGACCTTCAACAAGCTTGGCAAATACCGGAGAGTACTGCAGCACATTGATATCATTGTGAGATCCTGTCATCCCAAAGAAAGTGTGCCAAATCCAAGTCTCATGGTCGGCCACAGTTTCAAGGATCACGCTGCAAACCCCATGATGGCCACCCTTCTACAATCCTTGCCATACGCAAATAGTCGTCTTGACCATCTGCAGGAGCTCCATACGCAAGCATTCTCATGGCGGCGCTACACTTCCGGATCGATGTGTAACCGATCATGCCCACGGCGTCTTTCTTCATCTTGAACCAAGGGTCATACTGTCGGACTGTTTGCACCAACGTCTTGAACAGCTCTCTCCTCATCCGAAAGCGGTGGCGAAAATCCTTTGCATCAAACCTTGGATCATCAGCAAAGTAGTCGGCATATAGCATGCAATGGCCCTCCGCCCTCATCCTATGCTTGGTCTTCCTCCTCCCTGGATGTGATCCTCCTCGTTTGGTTTGGGCACAGACGGCCTCATCGGCTCGGAGCTGGGCAAGACAAGCAAGAATGGCCAAATGCTCATCCTCTTCGGCGTCGATGTCTGCCTCCTCTTCCATGATCATCTACGCCATCAACTCGTCGTCGTTGTCCATCTGTAGGAATGGAAATAGGAACGCAATCAATGCCCTGTCGCCGGCTCCGGCGAAAATTACATAAAAGTCGACACCTACCTTTGGTCGAACACCTTCGGTGAAAGGTGGGCGCGTGAGGTCGCGGACGGATTTCCAGGCGCTGCGACGAGCTCCGAATCGGCGGGCGGGGCGGAGGAGGACAGAGAAGTGTTGGGCATGGGGTGGTTTTCTCAGTCCGGCGAGCTTCGCCGCCGGTCGGAGATAGGGGTGGGAGCGGCGAGCCAGATGTTGGCGAAGCGAGGTGGGCAAAAGAACTGTGGGTCAACGGCGTAACGCTGACAGGGCGGGCCAACGACGCATTTCGTTTCGTCCGGCGCTACCAACACGACCCCATCAAAGGGGGTTGGGCCGGTAGCGCCAGCAAAATTTGGGGCGTGCCCGGACGAAAAGGGCCTTTGTGGCATGTGAGTGGAAGCCGTTTTTCGCTCGGCGTACCCCAAAGACCTTTGGGAGGGGGGGGGGGGGCTTTGAGGGCGATGAGTGGATATGCTCTTGTGCGGCCTGCCTCCCTCCCCGCGCTCTTTCGCGCTCTTTATAGTTCGGTGCTCGATCGGTACGGTAGCCGATCTCTCTTCCGGAAAGTCAAATCGGATGCTCATCTTTTTTTGTGTGACCTTGGAACGTTGACATTCCCTTAAACTTGAACGGCGGAATCGCCGTACAACACCCTGCTTACATCAACAGGGGCAGAATCGAACCACACCTTGTCGCTGTTTTGCTCTCTAGCCAGGCCTCTAGCTGCAAGAGTGTGGGCTAGCTTATTACAAGTTCTAGGCATGTATGCCACTTGAAAGTCAATAAACGACAGGGCCAACAAGCTCTTGATCTCCTTGATTAGTGCTCCCACATGCGACATATCATAGTTGGTTGAGGTTATTGCATTACGAAGATTTATGCAGTCGGTACCAAATTTTGCGCGTCCAATTCCCAGCTGCACTGCCATTTTGACAAGCATGTTTTGCATACTCGCATGAGATTTTGTCTTTTACATCCGGCGAGCTGACTGAGGAGAAACGTGATCCGAGCCATTTTGCAACTTATTTGGTTTTTCACGATTTTCCATATGGGTCGGTATGAAAGAAACGAGTTCGCAAGCATCGACATTTTGATGTAGTGCAACCTAGGCACACAACACCAACACCACCAAATGGTCCAATGACAAGATCAAGAGTCAAGGCAATTCATGATAAGGTGAACTCACTCCTCTCTATGTGTGATTTCGACACCCCTTTGGATGGTATGCTACTTCATTCCACCACCTTGTGTATCCTCAGGCATGACCCTCACGAGGATCACCAAAGATGTGTCAAGGTGGGACAAGAAGATGTGCAAGAGAGCAGCCAAGAAGAAGAAGAAGCCCAAATTGCATCGGGCGGTACTACCGGACATGACCCGGTACTACCGCCGCCGCCTGACGTATCACCTGCCGGAGAGACTACCTGGACCGGTACTACCGCGTCTTGCCGCCCCGGTACTACCGCCACATGCCGGCGCGGTACTACCGCGCCCACTACCGCGTCTACTACCGGATCTCTCAGGAGCTACGGGTATCGCCCAGTTTTATCCCGGAAGTGACCCGGTACTGGCCCGGTACTACCGCACGCTCGGTACTACCGGGCCCCAGCCGGTACTACCGCTGCGGGCGAGCCTGCGTGCTGAAAAGGCTCTCGTGCCTTGTAATCTTATCCTCTTTTCGGATCTAGACTATAAATAGGACGTCCTCTTCCTAGAGTTAGGGTTAGACTATGATTTGGGATTAGAGTAGAGTCTTGCTCCTTCTTTTCAAAGTGTCTCTTTCCTCCTATGGATATGAATCCAAGCCTCCCCTTGTGGAGATGAACCAAGGCCTCCCCTTGTGGAGAAAATCCCTTCGTGGATACCAAGGCTTCCTCTTGTAGTTGCGATTACTTGCTAATCTTCCCTCTTTTAGTGGCTAGATTGGATTGGTTGGATTGACCAATTGGACAAACAATTCTAAGAGTAAGGTGTGCTTGGGAGACAAGAATTGGGGGCTACCCTTGGGGCTTGTTACCAGTTGAATCTTGCTTAGTTGCTACTTACTAGTTATACTTGATTTGGTGTTTTCCCCTCTTTGTGTTCTTGTGTTCATCCCTTGTTCTTCGTGTTCATCGATCCCTCCGCCCAAATCCGAGAAAATCGGGACCAACCTACATCATATGGTATCAGAGCTCTAGGTTGCCACGGATTTGATTTGTGTTTCCACTAAAATCCACCAAATTTTTCTTTGTTTTTGAGAAATTCGAAAATTTCCCTTAAAAAATAGCATTTTCTTGATTCGAGCCGATCTGTCGATTCGTTGCGTTTTTGGTAGTTTTTGTCCATGGATCTGTTTCTTTAGGACCCCCTTCACCTTTGTTTGCGTTACCTAGCCTTAATTTGTCAATTTCTCACGAATTTGAGGATTTTTCGAGTCCAATTTCCGCCCAAAATCGAAAGTCAAACTTCAGAAATCGGGCAGGTCGGTACTACCGGGCCCAAGCCGGTACTACCGGGTTTTCAAAATTTGGCCGAAAATTTTTCGTCCTTATTTTCGTTTTGGCATTTCCTCTTTGGTTTGAGTCATTTCTTGGTGTGCCCTACGACTACGACATCGACAAGCTTCCGCAGCAACGCATCATCAACGCCAAGCGACGACGCCACCAAGGACTCGACATTTCACCATCATCATAATCCGTTGTGAGCCCTTTTTCCTTTCGTGTACCTTGAACTATCGGACTAGCTCTTTGATATTGCGGGGCATTGCACTTGTTGAGTGATTGTCTTAAAGTATTGGTGAGTGTGCATCGTTAGAGATCTTGGCACTAGCAAAAGTTGAAGGAATCATAGTGAAAAAGCAAAAATCAAAACAAAAAAAAGAGAAGAGAAAAGAAAAGAACATGAGTAGTGCCAAGTATCATCTCTTATAGGTTGCGACAAAGCTTATACCGCCAAAGTGAGTGTGAGTGTCTAACACTTGTGCAAATCCATTGCCCAACCAAAAAGCAATTGAGCTAGCGTCCCTCTCGTGTTGGTGTGACATTTGAGCACGTAGTCTTCGTTAGGTTGTCTATCTTCGAGTGCTCGCCCTTTGGTCGCCCAACCCCATCATTCGCTTTTGTGTGTGTTTCTTCATCATTTGTGGTTGGAGTTTCTTTGTAATTTGATCATTGTGGATTTTCTCTACCTTGAACAACATACTTTTCGCCGGATTTGCTTGTTTCGTTTGCCACTTCATACCTTCCTATCCTCATAAGTGTGTGTGTTGAGTGTTAGAACCAGATTCTCTCCTCTCAAGCCACATTATACTTGGGATATAGTTTGTCTTGGTTTTTCCTTACCACACATCTCACTTGTTCTTGAGACAATGTTCAGGGGAAGTACAAACGGAAGCTCAAGCTCGGACGATGAAATCCATGGCGGAGTTCGCGGTGATCATGGCTATGTCACACAAACGGAGTTTGTTGGTCTTCGACACCTTCTTCGTGATGGCTTAGGACGCTACGAGCACCGTCTACAAGCTCAAGAGAACAACTTCAACGAACGCATGCATGCGCAAGAAGCATCTATGGAGCGGGTGACCGAAGCTCTCAACAACCTTGTGCGACAACAAGCTTCTTCACGCTCAAGCCATCCACGAAGCACCTCAAGGTCGACGCAAGCACGTCATGGACGTCATGAACCTCGACAAGAACGTCAACATAATCCAAGGCGTGACGCCCATGAACGACCTCCTCCTAACGTTGAACAACCACATGATCTTCACGCGAACAATGCAAATGCACATCAAGAACAACCTCACCAAAATGTTGAACATCGAGAGCGCATACCATCACCACCACCGCAACAACGTGATCGTCATGACCCATTGGCGAATGACAATGGCGTACCGGGTGCGAATGACTTTGATGAACAAGGACGTCATCCCCATCATCCTCCAAGGCCACGCCATCAAAATCATGACAATGCGAACAATAACGAACAACCCATTCCTCAACATGAGCCTCGTCCTCGTCAAGAGCTTCCACATGATCATCAACAACACCATCGTTCCGAGTCAAGTGATAACGAGTCAAGCCAAAACAATGGTGAGGGACTCAATCGAAGGAGACGTGGACGTGCATTCCCACGTGGCGCCCATGGCGACGACTACGACAACTTGACCAACGTTCGCTTTGATATACCCAAGTTCTACGGCACAAGTGACCTGGAAGCCTACTTCTCATGGGTACTCAAGGTTGACAAGATCTTCCGCGTGCAACGCTTCTCCGACAACAAGAAGGTTGCCTAAGCCTCGATGGAGTTTGAAGAGTATGCCCTCTTGTGGTGGGAACAACTACAAGATGCACGCATCGCTAACCACCAACAACCAATCGACACTTGGGTTGAAATGAAAGAAACAATGTACAAGCGCTTCGTGCCAAGCCATTACACTAGAGACTTATACAAGAAGTTGCAAGAGTTGAAGGGTTGAAGTCGGCTGATGAGTACTATAAGGAGATGGAAATCTCCATGATGAGAGCCAATGTCAACGAGTACGGAGAGCAATCAATGGCTCGCTTCATGAAGATGTATCGATTAAATGGGAGTAGAAAAACTCATCCAAGCTATCCATCAACATGAATGGGCTAAATCATAGGGGTTTCTTCACAAAATTGTGATGGGATGGGGGGAGGGCCCCCCCCCCTGACTTGACGTAGCTCACTCTTCGATAGGTGTGCAGCTCTTCGGAGGAGGTTTGTTCGAGTATGCGCAACCCACCTACATCGTCACCCCAAGCCTTCCCCCATCGACTCCAACACCGATGTCGCGCACGACTCACCTGTCATCAGCCTCCGAGCCACCAAATGTCAAGCATCCCACCTCCGGCCTAGAAGCGCCCGCCTCCGGAACATTAATATGATCAAGTTGTTTTCCGGTCTTGCAATTGATCAATGCAAATCAAGAAGTATAATATTGCGTTTGTGGCCTTGTGATCGTTGCATTGCAAGTGTTTTCGACTCGAGTGTGCCAAGATATAAATATATAAAATCATAGCGTTTGTGGTGTTCTCAAATAAATATGTGTCGCTTACTTACATGTGATCATACACGATTGGTCGATTCCTTCTCACGTTGCATGCCCACCGTACAACTCTGCCAAGGAGTCCAGAAGGGCCGCGGTACTTACATTGAAGATTTATAGTTAAAAGTTGTTGAAGATTGGTTCCACCGACAAGATATTTGCAATAACTTTGGATTATGTTGTATCAAATACTACTGCAGTTAACATTTTCACTCCTTTGTTTAGCTCTTATACTACCTATTTTTTACTGCATCAATGTTGTGCTTGCCATACTCCCTCTGTTACTTAAAGTAAGGCATATATTGTAAGTTTGACCGATTTTATTGATAAAAATATGAAGGTTTTGAATATCAAATTAACATCAATAGACACACCAGAGTATATATTTTCATTGTACGTTTATCCAATTTTATAAATATTCATATTTTTATCGATAAGATTTGTCAAAATTATACTTTGTTGACTTTTAACTAAAAATAAACGCCTTACTTAGTATACTGAATCTTGTTGCTAAATTTGAGCTGCAATTTCTTTTCTAAATGCTCCTCATCCACTACTTCCAACTGTAAGAGGTAGTTTGTGGTTGCTGCTGTTCGTCCTTGTAAGTTTGGTTTAGACATGCCTATTAGGTGAAACTCAACATAACTGATTCTTAACACTCTTATTCAATATAAAGAAACTTTTTCGGCATTTGCCAACAAGCCTTCTTCGTCAACACCTACACCTTCACAAGCTCTTCCTCAAGCAAACATAAGAGGTCCTCCAAGAGTCTCTACATCGACACCCCAAGCGCCTCAACCTTTCAAGAAAGTACCTCCCGTTACCAAGGCGCCTCAAGGATCCTCGTCCGGCACAAGACTCTTGCAATGCTACAAGTGCGGAGGACAAGGGCACAAATCCTTTGAGTGCACCAACAAGAAGGTCATGATCATCAATAACATGGGAGAGTATGAATCTATGAGTGGAGATGAGTACAATGCTTTGAACAAGGTCGCCACAATGCAAAGTGCTCAAGAAGAAGAAAGTGAGATATATTGTGATGGCGACAACAATCCCTCCTTGGTTGTGGCAAGAGCATTAACCACCAATGTTCAAGTGGAAGAAGACCAAAGATGCAACTTGTTTCAAACAAGAGCGGGATTCAATGGAAAGTCCATCAAGGTCATCATAGATGGTGGAAGTTGCCACAACTTAGTAAGCAAGGAACTTTGTGATAAACTCAACTTGAAGTTCAAGAAGCACCCACATCCTTACCATGTGCAATGGTTGAGTGATACCGGAGCCGTCAAGATTATACACATGGTGCAAGTGTCCTTCAAGATTGGAGCCTACGAAGATATGGTTGATTGTGATGTTGTGCCTATGACCGTTTGTCACTTACTTCTTGGACGTCCATGTCAATTTGATAACGGTGCTATGCATGATGGAAGGACGAATTACTATAGCTTCAAGAACAACGACAAGACCTTCGTCCTCCGTCCCATGACACCAAGTCAAGTCATCGCCGACAACGCCAAGACTATTGCACGGGCACAACAAGATCGTTCGTCAAGTGAAATGAGTGGTGAGCGAGAGACCCACCATAAAGTGAGTGAGAGCCACAAGCCAAATGAGTGTGACACTTCAAAGAGAGCCCCTACAAAACTTACACTATTTGCCACCAAGAGAGAGATGAGGGAGTTGAGAGAGAACCCATCCACCCTCCACTATGTGCTCATATGCGAGGGTGAAGTTTCTATGACTAACACTTTCACAAACCTTCCTCCTTCTTTGTTCTCTCTTTTGAAGTATTTTGAAGATGTCTTCCCTCAAGAACTGGCACCGGGACTACCTCCTCTACGCGGAATCGAGAATCGCATCGACCTTGTTCCCGGCGCACCGCTACCAAACCGCGCTCCTTACCGCACCAACCCCGAGGAGACAAAGGAGATTGAGCGGCAAATACAAGAACTTCTTGCCATGGGACATATCTGCGAGAGCTTGAGTCCATGCGCCGTGCCCGTCATCTTGGTACCCAAGCACGACAATATCCTTCGCCTTTGCATGCATTGTCGTCCCATCAACGCCATCACCGTGAGGTATTGCCATCCTATCCCTCGACTTGATGATATGCTTGATGAGCTTTGTGGGTCCGCTATTTTCTCCAAAATTGATCTTAAAAGTGGATACCATCAAATAAGGATGTGTGAAGGTGATGAATTGAAGACCGCATTTAAAACAAAGCTTGGTCTTTATGAATGGCTTGTCATGCCATTTGGTCTTTCCAATGCACCTTCTACTTTTATGCGTCTCGTGAATCATGTTTTGCGTCCTTTCATTGGGAAATTTGTTGTGGTATACTTTGACGACATCCTTATCTATAGCAAATCTTTGGAAGAGCATACTTCTCATGTTGCTCAAGTTTTGTTGGTTCTTCGCAATGAAAACCTTTATGCAAATCTTTCTAAGTGCACATTTGCCACCAACAAGCTTGTTTTCTTGGGTTTTGTTGTTTCTTCGGATGGAGTCGAAGTTGATGAAGCAAAGATATAAGCAATTCGGACTTGGCCTTTTCCGATGTCACTTGAAGAGTTGAGACGTTTTCTTGGTTTTGCTGGATTTTACCGCCGATTCATCAAGGATTTTTCCACAATTGCTTGCCCCCTCCATGAACTTACAAAGAAAAATGTACCTTTCATTTGGGGCAATGCACATGATTTTGCTTTCAATGAGCTCAAACGGTTATTAACCGAAGCACCACTCCTTGCCCTTCCGGATTTCTCTAAGACATTTGAGATTGAATGCGATGCAAGTGGATTGGGAATTGGTGGAGTGCTTATGCAAAATGGTTGACCCATTGCATACCATAGTGAGAAACTAGATGGAGCTCGCTTGAATTACCCCATTTATGACAAAGAGTTATTTGCTTTGGTTCTTCTTTTGGATGTGTGGCAACATTACCTTCGTCCTAAGGAATTTGTCATTCATTCCGACCATGAATCTTTGAAATATTTGAAAAGTCAAACAAATTTGAACAAAAGACATGCTAAGTGGGTTGAGTTCATTGAGTCTTTTACCTTCGTAATCAAATACAAGAAAGGTAAAGACAATGTGGTCGCGGATGCTCTATCCTGCAAGGCCAACCTACTTACACGTCTTGCCATTAGTGTCTTGGGTTTGGATAAGATAAAGGAGTTGTATGCTACCGATGCTTTCTTTGAAGACATTTTCGCTAAATGTTTGGAGCACAAATGAATTTGTGATTTCTATTTGCACCAAGGTTTCTTGTTTAAGGCTAGCAAACTATGTATACCCGAGTCTTCGCTTCGTTTGGTCCTTTTGAAGGAATCGCATGGAGGCGTCTTAATGGGACACTTTGGACGTGACAAGACCTTGGCAATGCTCTCCACAAACTACTATTGGCCAAGGATGTACCGGATGTGGACCGCTTGGTGCGACGATGTTCAACATGTCTCAAAGCTAAGTCTACTCTAAACTCTCATGGCTTATACACACCTTTGCCCATTCCACATCACCCATGGTCCGACATTGCTATGGATTTTGTCTTAGCACTTCCACGCACTAAAACAAACAAGGATTCCATCTTTGTCATCATTGATCGATTATCTAAAATGGCACACTTTATACCATGCAACAAGACTGACGATGCTTCACATATTGCTACTTTGTTTTTTAGGGAAATCGTCCGTCTTCATGGAGTGCCCAAGACCATTGTGTCGGATCGTGACGTCAAGTTCGTGAGCTACTTTTGGATGACTTTGATGGCCAAGATGGGAATCAAGCAACTATTCTCCACCGCATACCACCCTCAAACCGATGGTCAAACCGAAGTGGTGAACCGTAGCCTATCCACACTCCTTCGTATGTTGATCGAGCCTAACTTGAAGAATTGGGAAGAGTGCATCCCACACGCCGAGTTCGCCTACAATCAAGCACTACATCACGCAACAAAGAGAACACCCTTCGAGGTCGTCTATGGCTCCAACCCCTACACCGCGCTCGACATGCTACCACTTCCACTCCGAGAACAAGTCAACATGGATTTCGACAAGCGCGCCGCTTACATGAAGAAACTACATGAAGACACAAGAGCCATGCTAGAGAAGCACAACAACGACCATGCCACCAAAATGAACAAGAACAAGCGCCCCATGATCTTTGAAGAAGGAGACCTTGTTTGGTTACATCTACGCAAAGACCGCTTCCCCGACGAGAGAAAGTCTAAGCTCGCACCAAGAGGAGATGGTCCTTTCAAGGTTCTCAAGCGCATCAACGGCAATGCATACAAGATTGACATACACAATTCCAAGTACGGCGTACATGACACCTTCAACGTCGTCGACATCTCGCCTTACCTTGGGAACCCAAGTGATGATGAGAACGAAGAGTCGAGGACGACTCTTTCCCAAGGGGGGGAGATGATGTAGTGCAACCTAGGCACACAACACCAACACCACCAAATGGTCCAATGACAAGATCTAGAGTCAAGACACTTCATGATAAGGTGAACTCACTCCTCTCTATGTGTGATTTCGACACCCCTTTGGATGGTATGCTACTTCATTCCACCACCTTGTGTATCCTCAGGCATGACCCTCACGAGGATCACCAAAGATGTGTCAAGGTGGGACAAGAAGATGAGCAAGAGAGCAGCCAAGAAGAAGAAGCCCAAACTGCATCGGGCGATACTACCGAACATGACCCGGTACTACCGCCGCCGCCTGACGTGTCACCTGCCGGAGAGACTACCTGGACCGGTACTACCGCGTCTTGCCGCCCGGTACTACCGCCACATGCCGGCGCAGTACTACCACGCCCACTACCGCGTCTACTACCGGATCTCCTAGGAGCTACGGGTATCGCCCAGTTTTTATCCCGGAAGTGACCCGGTACTGGCCCGGTAATACCGCACGCCCGGTACTACCGGGCCCCAGCCGGTACTGCTGCTGCGGGCGAGCCTGTGTGCTGAAAAGGCTCTTGTGCCTTGTAATCTTATCCTCTTTTCGGATCTAGACTATAAATAGGACGTCCTCTTCTTAGGGTTAGGGTTAGACTATGATTTGGGATTAGAGTAGAGCCTTGCTCCTTCTTCTCAAATTGTCTCTTTCCTCCTATGGAGATGAATGAAGGCCTCCCCTTGTGGAGATGAACCAAGGCCTCCCCTTGTGGAGAAGATTGCTTCGTGGATACCAAGGCTTCCTCTTGTAGTTGCGATTACTTTCTAATCTTCACTCTTATAGTGGCTAGATTGGATTGGTTGGATTGACCAATTGGACAAACAATCCTAAGAGTAAGGTGTGATTGGGAGAGAAGAATTGGGTACCCTTGGGGCCTGTTACCAGTTGAATCTTGCTGAGTTGCTGATGACTCCCAAGTGCAGGAGATCAATTGTAGTACCTTTCGATTAGAAAAGGTTGTCGAACCCACGAGGAGCTGAAGGTACAACACAATCTGAAAATATAACTTCACCTCCAAATAATGACAAGTACTCAATCAGAAACATAAATAGTAGCACAAGACAAGTATCTAGGGTATAGCTAAATAAATAAACTACGAGGGGAGCTGAGTGGATCACGGAGATGATGATGGAGATGGTGCTGGTCTTGGTGATGGTGATGATGTAGAGGCCTCCTCCCACGCCAAGGAGGAGAGGTAATGACGATGACGATGATTTCCCCCTTCCAGAGCTCCGGAGCAGCAGGATCTGACCCCCTCTGAGGGAATCGAAGTTTCGCCCGCCGCGGCCTCGGATGGACTTGGGAAAATTAGGCGTAACTTTTCGGGCGAGACGAAGGCGTGTTAAAAAGCCCCGAGCGAGGAAGTGCCCGAGGCTCCGGATGATGGGCCCCACGCGGCCAAAAATCTGGCCGCGTGGGCCCCCCTCTTTGGGCCTCGTGGCTCTCCTCCCTTCGATCTTCTTCCCACTGCTGTTCTCCCGATGAAAAACCAGCTGTGCAATTTTCCTTTTCTTATTTGGGTCCCTGTAGCTCCTGAAACATTAAAAACAAGAAAAAGGAGGTTTTCTGCCTCCCAGAAATTAAATACCAAAAATAGGGACTTTGTATGAAAGTCCCATAAATCATCTAAAACATGTAAAAACAATGATATAACAATGCCAATAACATTCTAATATGATAATATAAGTTGTATAAATGATGATATAAAATGCACGTATCAACTCCCCCAAGCTTAAACCTTTACTCGTCCTCGAGTAAGTAAGGACATAGATCATTACATGCATCAATGGACTTATGGTTGATAAATAAATACGAGCATTGTATCATCATCATATTCAATTGCAATGAAAGATTAATGAACTAAAACTCATACACATGAGGGCAACATAAGTAGAAGCTCTAGCAATCACCCCTTACTTTTGAAAGCAAATAACCATTGTATGTTGGACAATTGAATCATACTCTTTTTCACATGCTTTTGCTCCTTATGGCAAGCATTATAATATTTTATACTTTGCTGAAATTTAAAGACAAGATAAACTCTCATTGGATAACAAGTTAAAGAAGACAAATGAAAAGATAGATATAAGATTGTTTACAATCTTGCTTCACTAGTAACTAGTGCAAACTTTAGTCATGGATATTTCAATCAAGTTCCTATGCTCTATACAACCTTTATCTTACACTTTCCATGGCTAACTGAATTTTCAGGTGCCTTCCTTTTCATTCACTTTCCAAGAGCATAAGTATTGAAATATCCATGATTCATTAATTTGCTCAAAAGATACTAGATTCTAACAAGAGTGTTTCATATCCTTTTCATTAACCCTTCCTAACTTTTTATCCTACAAGACTATATCTCAACCTTAAACTATTAATTTTCAAGTCATATTGACTCATTCTCTTTACTTATTTTATAATGAGATAATTCTACAATTGTCCAACACACTCAAGTTAATTAAATTCAAGGCAAGATGTGACTGAAACCTCTAAATATGCCACGCTCATTTGCATGAGTGTTACCCATAAATCTCCAAACAAGAGAATCATGGATGACACCATACTTTAATATTCATTGATAAACCACAAGATAGGGATACATGATAATGCTCCATGAGCTCACACACCCTAAGAGAGATTGATAACTAAACGATAAAAGCAAAACACACCATGACTAGATAGATATGATAAACTAGTAAAGATAAAGGCTAGGTTGAACTCCCCCAAGCTTGACGTTTTGCTAGAGCTCTTTATTTCTCTTCCTTCTTGATCTCATAATAATTATCTTCAAGTTCTCCAACGATGCTCATCATAAGATTGTAGGCTTCCTCAAACTTGCTTGCAGCTTTTCCCAGTTTCTCCATGAGATTCTTCTCCACCGTCTTCTTGCTAGGCTTCCACTCCGGGCTTGGTACTTTTACATTCGGGATCTTACGATCCCATTCACCAGGATAGTTCTCTTGGGTGGCACGCTTGAATTCCCTGTCAATAAGAGCAGAAACCACGTTTTTGCTAGCAAGTGCGTGCCTAGGAGCCTTCCCTCCTGTGCTCATGCGCGCTGTCTGCCTCTTGTTTCCAAGAGACACGTTCACCCTCACACCAGCAACGGAGATAGGAGAAGGTGGTGCTGTTGCAATAGGTGCGATGTCGACGAAGGGCTTGTATTCTTTCTCTTCCGCTTCCTCCTTCTCCATCTCCTCCTCGTCGGGCTTGTAGTCTTCATCATCCGAGTAGTCCTTCCTCTTCCTATTCCTCCTCCATATGGACGTGGGGCTGTTGCCCTCGAGTTCATCATCATCGTCCATGGAGGAGCATTGGAAGGAGTCTCCCGAAGACATAGCTAAAAACCTGACAGGCAGAAACAGCAAAAGCAAAGATCGCTCGAGAACGCTCGGTGCGAGATTAGATCAACGAAAAGGGGTATATATTGACGGTTTTTAGGTCAAGACGAAGCGTCGGAGACGAAAACGAGACGAAACGGGACTCCGAGGGGAAAGGAGTGGGCCCACGCGGCCAAAGAATCTGGCGTGGGACCCCCTCTTTCCTTCCTCGGGCTCCGTTCCTTCCAGTTTCTTGTCCCACACGTTAATTTCCATAAAAAATGACTCCGTAAAATTTACGCAATTCCGAGAAACTTTCCAACACAAAAGTTACCTATTATTGATTTTGGGTTTCTGAAACTGCAAAATTCTTCGCAATTACCTCCTCCGGTGTCTTTAAATTCAACTCCTCCACCTTTCCGATGAAGCTCCTTCCTGCAATATAATGTTTAAGGCGTTGTCCATTGACTACATGAGGTTTACCTTTCATATCACCGTGAAGACGGATAGCTCCTGAACGGTACACCTCCTGTATCACTAATGGTCCCTGCCACTTTGAAGCCAACTTCCCTGCAGAAAACTTGAAACGAGAGTTGTATAATAAAACTTGATCACCTACTTTGAATTCTTTTCTCTTAATTTTCTTGTCATGCCAAATCTTAACTTTCTCTTTAAACATTCTGGCACTTTCATAAGCTTCATTTCTCCATTCATCTAGTAGGTTTAAATCAAGAATTCTCTTCTCTCCCGCAGTTTTAAAATCAAAGTTCAATTGTTTAATAGCCCATCTAGCTTTATGTTCTAATTCAACAGGTAAATGACAAGCTTTTCCATAAACCATTTTATAAGGAGACATTCCCATAGGATTTTTAAAAGCAGTTCTATAAGCCCACAATGCATCATTAATTTTAAGTGGCCAATCAGACCTAGACTTATTCACTGTCTTTTCCAAAATGAGTTTAATTTCCCTATTACTTAATTCAACTTGTCCACTTGTTTGGGGATGATAAGGAGATGCAATTCTATGGTTAACATCATATTTTGCCAATGTTTTCCTAAGAATACCATGTAAGAAATGAGAACCACCATCAGTAATTAAAAACCTAGGAACACCAAACCTGGGGAAAATGATGTCCTGAAGCATCGTCATTGCTGTGGCATGATCTGCACTTTTGGTTGGAATTGCTTCCACCCACTTTGTAACATAATCCACTGCAACCAAAATATGAGTATGCTTTGTCTTTGATGCTGGGAAAGGTCCCATAAAGTCAAAACCCCACACATCAAATGGCTCAAGTGGTAAAGAATAATTCATAGGCATTTCATTTCTCCTACCAATATTTCCTACTCTTTGACATTTATCACAAGATTTAACATATTCAGCACAATCCTTAAATAAAGTAGGCCAATAAAAACCAGATTGTAATACCTTTGCACCTGTACGATCTCCTGCATGATGCCCTCCATAGGGACTGTCATGACAATCTCTTATAATAGCCTGTTGTTCATGCTCAGGTACACAACGTCTAATAATACCATCCACACTTTTCTTATAAAGGAAAGGATCATCCCAAAAATAATGTCTAAGATCATAAAAGAATTTCTTTCTTTGTTGAAAAGTGAAGTGTGGTAAAACTTTACCAACAATAAAATTTGCATAGTTGGCAAACCATGGAGATGCAACTTTAGCACTAGAAACATTAATATTGCAAGTTGTTCATTAACAAAACTATCATTAATAGGAATAGGATCATCAGGTATATTTTCCATTCTAGAAAGATGATCAGCTACTTGATTATCTTCCCCTTTCCTATCAACAATGTGTAAATCAAATTCTTGCAATAAAGTACCCATCTTATTAATCTAGGCTTAGCATCTTTCTTATTCATTAATATTTAATAGCAGAATGATCAGTATGTATTGTGACTTTGAATCAGTAATATAAGGTCTAAACTTGTCACAAGCAAATAGCACTGCTAAAAATTCTTTTTCAGTTGTAGCATAATTCCTTTGAGCAGCATCAAGTGTTCTACTAGCATAATAAATAACATTCAGTTTCTTATCAACACGTTGGCCCAAAACAGCCCCAACTGCATAATCACTAGCATCACACATAATTTCAAAAGGCAATTTCCAATCAGGAGGTTGAATAATAGGAGCACTTATTAAAGCATTCTTCAAAATATTAAAGGACTCAATACAATCATCATTAAAAGAGAAAGGAACATCCTTTTGCAAAAGATTGGTTAGAGGTTTTGATATTTTGGAGAAATCTTTAATAAACCTACGGTAAAAACCTGCATGCCCAAGAAAACTTCTTATACCTTTGATGTCCCTTGGGTATGGCAGCTTTTCAATAGCTTCTATCTTTGCTGGGTCAACTTCTATTCCTCTTCCAGAAATCTTATGCCCAAGACAATACCTTCAGTAACCATGAAGTGACACTTCTCCCAATTAAGAACTAAGTGTTGGTCTTCACAACGCTGCAAAACTTTGTTAAGGTTGAACAAGCAATTATCGAAGGAAGTACCATACACAGAAAAATCATCCATAAAACTTCCATTATCTTTTCAATATAATCAGCAAATATAGCATTCATGCATCTTTGAAAAGTAGCAGGAGCATTGCACAAACCGAATGGCATTCTCCTATAAGCAAATGTACCATATGGGCAAGTAAAAGTGGTCTTTTCTTGATCATCCTTATGGACAGGAATTTGTGAGAAACCTGAATAACCATCTAAATAGCAAAAGTGAGAGTGTTTAGATAACCTTTCTAACATTTGATCAATAAATGGCAATGGGTAATGATCTTTACGAGTTGCTTTATTTAACTTCCTGAAATCAATACACATCCTATAACCAACAACAGTACGTTGAGCCACAAGTTCATCCTCATCATTTGGAACAACAGTCATTCCACCCTTTTTAGGAACACAATGAACAGGACTAACCCACTTACTATCAGCTATGGGATAAATGATACCAGCTTCAATAAGTCTTATTACCTCTTTCTTACCACTTCTTTCATTTTTGGATGGAGACGGCGTTGATAATCAACAACAGGTTTTGCATCCTCCTCCAAATTAATTTTATGCATACATAGAGCTGGGCTTATACCTTTAAGATCATCAAGAGAGTATCCAATGGCTGGTCGGTGAGCTTTAAGCACATCAAGTAATTTTCTTCTTCTTCAGCTGAAAGGTTAGCACTAATAATGACAGGATATATGCTCTTCTCATCCAAGTATGCATATTTAAGATTTTAGGCAAAGGTTTTAATTCAAAACTAGGATCCCCTTTAGGTGGTGGTAGCACTCCTAAATTATCAGGTGGGATATGCAATTGTAATTGTGGGGTTGTTGCCATAATATTTGTTCTAAACATCTTTTTCTTCATCATTAAATGGTTCATCTTGATTAAGCATATAACGTTCTACCACGTCTGATGAAGCTACAGCTATATGAGCAAGAGTTTCAATTACATCTTCAGAAATTGGCTCTTTCTCTGAATGTTTATCAGCAAATTTAGAAAAGTTGAATTCAAGTTTTTCTCCAGCACATTTAATAAACACTTTCTCTTTAAGCAAATTAATTTCAGCACCAACAGTGTGTAAGAAAGGTCTACCAAAAATGATAGGACAAAATGAATCTTGAGGACAACCAAGCACAATAAAATCAGCAGGATATTTTATTTTGCCAACCAATACTTCAACATCTCTAACAATTCCAAGTGGATTAATATAATCTTTATTAGCAAGTTGAATTGTCATACCTGTCTCTTCCATAATGATAGGATCAATATCAGGCTTGATTTCAAGATAAAGAGAATATGGAATGACACTAATACTTGCTCCAATATCACAAACCATGATAACTTGAAGTCCCAATAGAGCATGATATAACAGGCTTACCAACCTTGGCCGAATTGCCTTTAATGACTTTAGTAGCATCTTCACATAAATAAACATCAACAGGGTCTTCTTCATTTAATTGTTTGATAATGAAATTTGACTGTTGACTTCCACCTGTTCATAAGGCTGAGAACATCTTCTTTTACTCTTGTTAGTAACAGCAATAAGTAAATTCTCCTTAACTTGGTTTGGATATGGAGGTGGTTCAACATACTCCTCAATTGTCACAGATGACACTGGTTCTACCTGTTTAATAACTTTAGGAACAACAATAGATTGTTTAACAGGTTCAACATAAACTTCAAACCCACTTTTAGGAACACCAATATGATCAGCAAAAGTTTTAGCTATCTCAATTATAACATAAGGATCAAGACCAAAATTATCACTCAGATTCTTAAACAAATAGAAGTAGAGAAGTTCTCTACACATGAATATCCATAGTCCAAATAGGGCTCATTACCTTTATCAAGATCCCAATGACAAGTGTTCTCAGAAATAGTCTCCAATAAATTCCATGCTTCTTCTTCAGTATTATTTGTAAAACTTCCACCAGATGAATTATCCAGAAATTCCTTTTGTTTCATTGGTAGCCTCACATAAAAGTTTATCAATATAATTTTCCTTGTAAGATCATGACAAGGATTCTTGCGAAGGAGTTCCTTTAACCTCCCCCAAGCTTGAGTAATACTCTCTCCCAGATGTGGCCAGAAATTAAATATATAGCAGCGGTTCTCATAAGCTTCTTTAGGAGTAAAATACTTAAGAAAGAAAACCTTCCTCAAAATACTCCATTCAATAATGACTTCTTCATCCAAAGACCTGAACCAAATACGAGCATTACCAGATAAAGACAAATATAATAGCTTCCTTTTTACCTGATCCTCAGAAATACCAGGAAGCCTAAATAAGCCACATATGTCTTCAATTGTCTCCACGTGTTCACGTGCAGACTTAGTTCCATCCCTGTAAATGGATTTTTCATAACTCTTTTAACATGACCAATGGGAATTTTAAATCCCACTTTAGGTACCTCAGACACAGTAGTTTCAACCACTTTAGGAGTAGTGGCATAAGCACTTTCATATAAAGCAAGATGCAGCGAGGCACGATTCATAAATGCCATAGTAACAATGAGATAAAACAGTAAATAAAATTCAGCTTTCAAGTTTCCTTACCAAACTTCTTACCAATAGCGCTACGCTCCCCGGCAACGGCGCCAGAAAAGTGTCTTGATGACTCCCAAGTGCAGGAGATCAATTGTAGTACCTTTCGATTAGAAAAGGTTGTCGAACCCACGAGGAGCTGAAGGTATTGGTTAGCAAGAATGATAAATAAAACAATGAAAGATGCAAGTGTTTTTGGGATTTTTGGTTGTATAGTTGCAAGAAAGTAAAAATGCTGAATATAAATGATAGCAAGTAAAAAGCTCTCAAAGAGAGAAAGCCCAATCCTCTATGTGGCAAGAGGACAAGCTCAAGTGATGTGTAACTTATATGTGGAAAACGTTCCCGAGGGCGGCATGGATATTGCTAGGCATAGAGATTTATTAAACAACACGTTGAATATCTTGTCAAGTTTTAATCTTCTTTGGACGGAGCCATTGTTAGGTATAGCTAAATAAATAAACTAAACCCCTTATGATGGATCATGTGGCCAAGTAAATGACTGCACAAGAATTATTAAGACATAAAGTCCCACCATAGCATTACACTCTAAGGTCCCCGATACTAATACCCTCATAATGCAACTTCATGACTCGGTCTCAGGTTTACATGTCCCCCAAGTCTCCCTCAATTCATTACACTACGGTGTTCTCCTATGAGCCCATATAGGTGAAGTGTTGTGCAGTCGACGTTCGCACAACACCATCATAGAATCACATAAAAAGATAAACACTAGACAAAATACCAACACATGTCATATATAAATCATTGCCAATTCATCCTATGCCCTCAGGAACATACGGGAACTACTCACAACGTGCAAACATAATGATATTCAGTGGCATAAGTGGTACAACACAATCTGAAAATATAACTTCACCTCCAAATAATGACAAGTACTCAATCACAAACATGAATAGTAGCACAAGACAAGTATCTAGGGTATAGCAACTCTCAAACTACGAGGGGAACGGAGTGGATCACGGAGATGATGATGGAGATGGTGCTGGTCTTGGTGATGGTGATGATGTAGAGGCCTCCTCCCACGCCAAGGAGGAGAGGTGATGACGATGACGATGATTTCCCCCTTCTCCGGAGCTCCGGAGCAGCAGGATCTGACCCCCCTCGGAGGGAATCAGGAGTTTCGCCGCCGCCGCGGCCTCGGATGGACTTGGGAAAATTAGGGCGTAACTTTTCGGGCGAGACGAAGGCGTGTTAAAAAGCCCCGAGCGAGGAAGTGCCCGAGGCTCCAGATGATGGGCCCCACGGCCAAAGAATCTGGCCGCGTGGGCCCCCTCTTTTGGGCCTCGTGGCTCTCCTCCCTTCGATCTTCTTCCCACTGCTGTTCTCCCGATGAAAAACCAGCTGTGCAATTTTCCTTTTCTTATTTGGGTCCCTGTAGCTCCTGAAACATTAAAAACAAGAAAAAGGAGGTTTTCTGCCTCCCAGAAATTAAATACCAAAAATAGGGACTTTGTATGAAAGTCCATAAATCATCTAAAACATGTAAAAACAATGATATAACAATGCCAATAACATTCTAATATGATAATATAAGTTGCATAAATGGAAAACTTACTCATCAAAGGATATTTCAAACATTCAACCGAGTGAAACGAATTTGACAAAATTCATCTAAAATAATTCTGAAAAAAATCGGTTCAAAATGGAAAAGTTACAATCGACGAAATATGAAACCGAACACATGAATAGAATCACGACGTCGACATGCATATTTTACCATTACATTTTTGGACTTGCGGTTGCGGGCAACAAACATGCCCATGTCAACATGTTTTTATCTACCAAAAAAACAGCGCCGAATATAAAACCAATCATCGAGGTAATAATGCAGCCGCCTCGAGGGCTTCTACACGCTGCCCGCTAGCCATCGGGCGCCGCCGTCGTCACCTCGACATCGGCCAACTCTTTGAGGATTTCTGTGAGAGCTGCAACTGATACGGTACAGTCAGGCTGGCGTAGCGGCACTCGGACGAGTAGTGAGAGGCGAGCGAGAGGCGGCCAGAGAAGTTGATCTTCCTCAGAAATGAGAGCAACTCTAAACTGCCGACACATTTGGTCCGTTTCTATCCGTTTGGGTTGGCGCGGCCAAAATCAGACCCCAACAAGGGGACATATTTTAGGCATTGGTCGGTTCACTGTCCGAATCGTGTTCGCGGCAACCTATTCCTGGAGAAAAATGGGCCAGCTTTGCGTCGAGACGGACAGGAGGCGAACCGTCCGCGCTTCCGTTCCGTTTGTGTCCTCCCTTGGCCCCCGCCTGGCAGCGACCCCACCGACCCGTAGTCTCCCTCCCCTAGTCCTTTTTAACTCGTCCTCGTGTGGATAGCAACAGCCGTCCACACTCGCATCCCCCACCGTGCTCCCCCGCCGCCAACATTAGAACACTAGCCTGGTTGAAGCAATGCATGCTCTAGGAGGCCCAGCCGCCGCCGCCTCAGCAGCAGCAGCCATGGTTGGCCGGGATGGAGTCTGACTCGGAGCTGCAGCAGCAGGCACAGCCCCTCCCCGTCAGTCATTACTGTCAGTCCTGGTACTGGACTGGTGGACTGGCCCTGCCCGTGACTTGCCGCCGCCACAGGAGGAGCAAGAGCAGCCTCCCATGCAGCCCGGCCTGCCGGCCCATCTCTGGGTCACGCCACGGCAACCCTAGCATCCCCCTATTATTATTTTTAGTTATTGTATAAAAGGGCCGTTTGTGGCCCATGTAACCAGAACGGCTTTTTTACCTGCTATCTAATACTCCCTCACTAACTAAATATAAGATGTTTTTGTAGTTAAAAACGTCTTATATTTAGTTATAGAAGGAGTATAATTTAAAAAACTCAAATAGGTCACGCGCGTTTGGTCGGCACGTGAGCTCGCGGACACGAACGGACATTCGTTTTTATCCGTTTAGGCCGGCGTGTTGGAGTTGCCCTGATTATATCCCGAATTTGATAATAAACACGCGAAGCGAGTTGTTTAATCAGTGATCGGTCTGTTCAATCAAACATAGGGCCGGACGCCGTGAAAAAGGGTTAGATCATGAAATGATTGGAAATTGGGTTCATTTTGTGAAATGAATTCAAAAAAGGATCAATTTTGTCAAAATTGCCAACATAGGAGCCGTTTCTCCTCTACTGCTAGCTAGCATGTGGGTGGAGTGAACTAGACATAATCCTGGATGGGTCAAATCGAACAAAGCCTCGACTCATTTAGTCTTGTGCCAACGTGGAGATGTTTCATTACGCTTATCCTCTTATAACGATCACTTGTGTTGCTTTCAAGCTACGGGCGCCTGTAATCAGTAATGTATTCCAGGCGACGACAATCTTGAATCATTAGCATGATGGAACTTGTTCCCCGATGGGCCATGAGCGAAAGCACCTGTGTTCAGACAAGTTCTGATAATACTATGAAATGCAGTATACTATATTGAATAATTATGATCACAGTTCATCGCTGGGAGACCCAGATTAAAATAAAAGGTTTTATAAATTTGGAACCGTTTCGTATGTCCATCTGCAAATTCTGAGAAGATTTATCAGGGAACATGAATGTGGATGTGCATGCTTGTTGCGTGAAGTAGGAAGATTATCAACCAAGAACTCCTGTCATTCATATATCTTCTGCGCAATTGCAATTTCCAATGATTTGGCATACGATCCAACATGGTTAACAATCTCCATTTGCTTCTATCAAAACTCTCTACCAATTTACAGATTCTTCTTCTGTGTTCTCTTGACTAATCAATTTTTCGGCTTCTCTATCAACTTACAGTAAAAAATACATGAAAAAAAAGGAATTATATCCCTGTTCAGAGTTTGCAAGCCATTCGTTTAGGCCTTGGTCAGAACGGCATGATGTGGGTGGTCTTGGAATCATAGCCGGCGAGGCAGCTCTTGGCGTTCACCCTGTAAATTTTGAGCAGCTCCAGCGCCATCTGCCTCGCCGCCGGTGAGCACCCGCTCTGCAGCAGAAGAAGCAGCCTCGTCAGCCCGCCCTCGGACGCCGCCGCGGCGTCAGCGGCCCTGCGGTCCTTGTACTTGTGGCACACCGCCCAGAGCACGGCTACCGCGGCCTCGGCGCCGTCGCGGCCGGACTTCATCATCTTGTCGAGCACGGCAGGCACGGTGTCCTCCGCGTCCTTGCACAGCGCGGCGCGGCCCTCGGCGCAGCCGACGGCGGACTCGAGGATCCGGAGGACTTTGGCCGAGGAGCTAGGCTCCGTCGTGGCGTGGAGCGCGCGCACCGCGGCCAGGACACCGCCGAGGCGCACCATCTCGTCGCGCGCCGCCCGCCGCGACCTTACGATGGTGGCAAGGCAGGAGAGGCCGGTGTCCATGGCCTTCTTGTCGAGGCTGCCCTTCTCGTCGACGGGCCCGACTAGCCGTATCAGCTCGGCCACCAGCTCGGACGATTGGGCCACGGCCGCCTTCGTCTCGGCGCAGGCATTGGTGAGCAAGAACTCCACGAGCCTGGCCGCGTCAATTCTCGCCTCGAGACCGCTCCCGCCGCGCAGGACGCGGGCCAGTGACGCGGCCGAGGCCGCCGCGTCGACGGCGAGGCCGGTGGCCACCCGCTTCTTGTTCGCGTCCTCGATGCCATCCAGCGCGACGATCGCGGCGAGAACCCGCACGGCCGCCTCCATACCGTCGACGCTTATCTGCTCCCCTTTCCGTCTAAGAACAGAGGCGACGGTCTCGGCAGCGCTGCCGGCGCCCACCAGCGCGTTCTTCTCGAACTCATCGACGTCGTCGTCGGAGAGATAGGCGGCCAGCTCGCGGAGCGCGGGGGAGGGGTCGGCGCCGGAGGAGGCGACCTTCCGGACGAGCGCCGCGGGCGAAGCACCCGCGAAAAACGTCGCGGATCCGGCGACGGGAGAGCAGGAGGCGGCGGAATTGGACCAGTGGGCGATGAGGCTGCGGAGTGTGAGGTTGGGGACGAGGTCCGTCGACGGGAGTGGCTGCATGGTGGCCGGGCAGGTGGTGTTGCCGGAGTCGAACCACCTCTGTATGGAGGCGCGGTCGTACGAGACGCCGGTGCAGAGGCTGACCGGCGACCGCATGACGTCGAGCGAGATTGGGCAGCGGAAGAAGGTGGGGATCTTGACCTCCAGCCCTGGTGCTGCGGAGGGAGCCTCATGCTGGTGGTGGTCTCCTTCCTCACCATGGCTAGCTGGTCTGCTCCGGGCGATCCGTGCGGAGAAGGGGAATGCGGAAGAAAGGGGGAGGAGGGAGAGGCTTGAGGGGAAGGTGGGGTGGTGGTATATGGAATGGAAACGCTGGTCGGGTGGTCTTTACGCTGAGGGCCCTGGTTTATCGTGCTCGTGCAAAATGCTCCTTACGTTCCCAAGTTTTCATGAGGGTTTTTGTTTCCATCCTTTATCATTTTTTTAATTTCTAGCAAATAAACATACCCACCTTTCATATTGGTACACAACTATACGTATCTACGATATAAATAAGACACATGGTGTTTGGCTATCCGTGAACCTCGTTAGAGCATCTCCAACCGCACCCCCCAAAATCGGACCACATACTGCGCCCGGACGCATCCGGACGCGTCCGCGGAGGGTGACCGGACAACCCCTAAAAACATGCTCCTACAACCACACTCCTCTTTTCTAGTTGACATATTACTACAAAGGCATGCAACACGTCCGCATTTGCTACACTAGAATGGAAACTTGCATTGCATCCGCCTTGCTACGCTAGAATCTCCCTACTCGTCATCGGAGAGGACGATGACCGTTGCCGCTGCGCCGGCGGAGCCGCCGCGTCCCGCACTGCCGGCCGGAGCCGGGCAAGAACCCTGCTCGGAGTCGGAGAAGAACCCGAACGAAGAGGAGGAGGAGGCCCCGGCGTAAGGGCGGCCTTCACGAATCGCCGCCTCCGCCTCGAACTGCTTGTCGAGGAACCCGGAGCGGTTCCTCATCTGCCTCATGAAGAGGCGGTCCGCCGCCTCCGCCTTCAGCTGCGCCTCCGCCGCACGGTGCTCCGCCGCATCGTCGTTGCGCAGCGCCTCCTCGCGGATCCGGCCCTCTTCCGCCTCCGCCTGAGCTCTCCACCGCTCCGTCGCAGCGCGTACCCGGGCGCGATGCGCTTCGGCCGCCGCCTCCGCCCGGCTGTGAAGCGCTTCGGCCGCGCAGGCCGCCGCCTGCCGTTCGACCGCCACCTCCGCCGCCGCGCGTCGGGCTTCGTGCTCCGCCTCCGCGCGGACGCGCATCCTCTCATCCTCAGCCTGGATGAACTCCGAGTCGGTGATGTCGATGATCTCGGCGTCGTCGGAGACCATGAAGTATCCGACGGCCGACGACTCCGAATCCGCCTCCGCCGCCGCATCCGCCTCAGCCTGAGCTCGGATTTGGGCCTGCTGCCTCAGCTTTTCCGCCGTCATCCTGGCGAAGATGGTGGGGGGGGGGGCGAGGCATGGTGGATGTGGATGAACTAGGGTTCCGGCGGCGGATGTGGATGTGGATTAGGTTTCCGGCGTCGCCGGTAGATATAGTGGTGTCCGGACCGCCATGAATGCGGGTAGTTGGGGGTTGGTCGCTGCCCCTGGCCGCTCCGCCATGAATGCCGGCGCCGGTCAAAGGCTAGATCCTCCCCTCCGGTAGGCTCCGGTAGGCCGGTCAAGGGAGGGTCCCACTGTCAGCGAGTGAGGGCGCGGACGCGTCCGGGCGCCCCCAAACCCGCCCCAGTTTTGTGCTGGGTTTGGGGTGTGCCGGACCGTCCGGTCGTTTGGGGCCGCTATAGGGGCCGTCGTTGGGTTGCGGTTTTTGGGCCAAACCCCGTCCGGGCCGTCCGCCCAGACGTTTGGGGTGGATTTGGGGCTCCGCTTGGAGATGCTCTTACAGAGCAGAATGTACGAGGTGGGATCAGACCGTAGCTGGTAGACACATTTTAAAGTTGAATGAACAGTTTCTACCGACAAAACTTTGGAGGAGCGAAGATAAAAGCACCGATTACAACTATGATTTGAACCACCGATTATATTTTTACAAACCATAACATTCAATCATTTGGCAACAACGAGCATGCCATATTGGGTTATTTGATTTTGTATTGAAAATGATAGGTATGTACCATTTGTTGTTTAAACATGCGAGTGCTCCAAAATTGAACAATCTATGTGTATCCTTTGTTGCATAAAAACTTGTCACACGTTGTTCCTTGTTTATTAGCAATTTTGCAGAAACAGAGAAGCCGTTTACTTCTAACTGAGTTTGAAGATTCGTCTCCTCCATTATTTTGGCTACACGCAAAAATTACTAAGTGTGGATGATTAATTGGTGCTGAGATTTCATGTTACCGTAAGGATGAATAATCACATAAAAACAAGATGCTATAGCGTGTTACACAAATTAGTGGCTTCTGAGTTGCATTGTTGCATATCTCCATACTAATTTCTCTACTTGTTTTTTCGCATAAAATGTGTATTATGTTTTGATATTTTCCCCTTCACCCGACCTCTCTCTCGCCGTGTTTGTAACGGTGGTGGCTAGATTGTCGAACGACTTTGGTCGCCTCTTCGACACTTTTTTTGGGGAAAAGGTGTGTGCTTCTCTAAAGCCTTCTAAGAGGTGTGTGCTTTATCGACAAAGGTGCGGTGTTTGTGCTGGTATGACGTGAATGGTTTTGGCAGTGCAAGAACGTGGTTGGATATCAATTGATTTATGTTTATTTTGTGTGTTCATTTTTATTGCCTCCACCGCATTCTTGGCATGAACCCGAATTTAGTTTGTTGTATCGGTTTTCAACAAATAATTCCTATGCATCCTTGTTAATTTTTTTTGTAAATAGAGTGTTCATTTGTTGCTGAAAACATATTTTCAAAAACTTGTCAATGTTTTCACCTATGCGCTATCTCATTCCTACGCAATATCAACTTTTGTTGGGTAAGTATTTGCGTCATAGGGAGTGTGGAAAACATGAAAAAGGGGGCACTCAAAGCCAACTTTGCAGGAGTAATATATAATGTAATCGAATTAGATCACTGAAAATACATTCACAGGCCTTAGCATTTATTACCGCGAACGTGATAGCTTGAGTTACTGGATTATTCATTATAAATGTTAGGTATGTAGCAAACTGTTGTTAAACATGTCAATTTAAAATAAAAATTCATGCACGCTCTATGCGGCATAAAACTTGGGGGAAGTCATTTCTTACTCTTCAATATTTTCATATTTCTACTTAAGAAGTGTTTTCTTCTAAATTCTAAGTTTAGAGAGTCGTCTAATCTACGGTTTGGACCACAAACAAAATACTAGTGGTCGATGATTATATTTTGGTAATATTTTATGTTAACATATTGGTGCATAATGACATAAATACAAAAAATGTATAATATATTACACACATTTATTAACTTTTTATTTGCATTCTAGCATAATCCATACTATTTCTGCAAATATTCATTCGCATGCATTCTAGCACTACCATGTTGTGACATGTTTCCTCGTGACACGTCCTTTATTCATCGCGATAATAACCATGATGACCTTGATTTTTTTTACGCCAATATGATGACCTTGATGGCGGAGAGGTTTTCGTCGCCTCTTCGGCACTTTTTCTGGAAGGTCTCTGACCTGATTCTCCAAAGCCTGATGGGAGGCGTGTGCTCATATCGACAACCATGCGTTTTTTCTACCGGTGTTGTGTGAACGTTTTTCTTTCAAAGTTGCACCGAACGCGGTTTGACGTCATTTGTTTTACTTTTTTTGTGTGAGTGTTTTTATTGCATCCACCGCGTTCTCGGCATGTCATTAGTCGCTTTGTTTTGCACTAATTTCCGTATATGTTTTTTTATGTAGACATAGCTCCATTTGTTGCTGAGAAAAGATCAAAACCCTACGGATGTTTTCACCTATGCTCCATCTCGCTCGAATGCAATTTCAGCATCTGTTGGGTGCGTATTTGCATGAAAGGAGCGTGTGGAACACAGGGGAAAAGGAGGCGGGCGAGTCAAAGGAAGAAATGAGAGGTGACGTATAGCGCGGGGTGAGGTGTTGCTTTCGCCCTTTTCTTTTCTTGCCCTCTGGTTCCGATGGAATATCATTCTGGGGTAAGCGCGGGATTTTGTTCGCTGTGGTGAATGGTCAAAGATGTCGTGGTCGTTCACAGCAAACCGAAAATCAGCTCCACACCACACAGCACACAGGCGGTGGTGGTGTCGACCGCACGGCGTCTTGCTTCCATCGATCCGCGTCCACCTCTCGGCCTTGTCGCTGCCGGTCTGTCGCCGTGTACGCAGTGGCGATGGGTCTTTTGTTGTATTCTTACGGTGCATTATTTATAGGAAATTTTTCATTTTAAACTTTGAACTCATAGAGGTCCGGCGGTTGAAACCCTGAAATCGAAATCCATATCGTTTGTACCCTGAACTATGCAATCCCGGTCTATATTGAACCTTGGAGCTGTTTGGCGCACCGGCAAGCTGCTCTCACTGACAGTGGGGCCCACATGTCATATCCATCGTCTTCCCAATTTCTTCCCCCAATTTCTTCATCCCGAGCTGGTGAACATGATGGCGTCAGGCGTGGCGGCGTCTAGGGCCACTAGACTCTCGGCGCGGCCCGGACCGGCACCACAGGTCGTGTAGCCGGCGCGCTCACGGCCACCCACCTAGCCGCCTCGAGCCCGGCGGCGCGGGCGAGCTAGAAGGCCGTCGCCGCGGCGTTGTCTCCGTCGGCCGTGGTGCTGCGAGCTCGCCGTGCTGCTGCCACTCTGGGCCCCTGAGCCGGTAAGCGGCGCGGGTGAGCTAGAAGGCCGTTGCCGCGGCGTTTTCTCCGTCGGCCGAGGCGCCGTCGACGGGGCGGGCCGCTGCGGTGGGGATGGTGCCGGTGCTGCCGGTTTGCGCGCGGAGGAGGTGGTGGAGGACTTTGGCGTCGCCGGGATGCGCTGGAAGCCATGGCCGCCTTGACTCGGCCGGCCACCATGGTTGAACTTTGGCTTGGTCTAAAGTCTTGACCGAGAGGAAGATAGAATGGGGAAGCAGATAGATATGACATGTGGGCCAATATTGTCAGCCACAGTAGAAATTTTATAATTTTATTTTTTTCCTCTCACAAACATGAGCAAGGTTCAATTTAGACCGGGATTACATAGTTTAGGATACAAACGACAGGGATTTCGACTTCAGGGTTTAAACCGTCGGACCTCTATGAGTTCAAGTTTTAAAATGAACTTTTTCCTTATTTATAATCCTAGCTCACACCGAAATCAATGACAATTTGGTGGCAATGGGAGTGCAATAGTCCGGCGATTTGTTGATCTCTGCAAGTCTGCGTCGAACTGGAGAACAGAAAAGATGAACGAAGTGCGAATGGCAAGTTGGCCACTTGGCAAGAACTCGTAGTCAAGCAACGTCCCGACAAGTCGTCCAACGTGCTTCTTGGGATCTCAGTAAGATCTCCAACTGAACAGGAGTATGAATGATTAGTCAAAGCATAGTGCGACACAGGTTTATAATAATAGATAGCATATTCTCAGCGATGCCGACATAGACCAGCTAGTAGACGACTTCTAGACGTCACACTTGGACATGAAATTCCTCCTTTTTTAATTGGTATGTATGCAATTGCCACTATTTTTAACCGTATTCCACACATGCAAGCGAAACCGATCCGAGCATGATAATTCATAATTTTGTATTTGCATCCTGCAATTATTTTTGAAGACTTGTCACACCAGTTAATTACGGGGACTGAAATGATAGTTGGCGAGGGGATAGAGATCGGTTTAAAATTGTGACAAATGCCTGTCACCCGTGTGCTACGAGCGAATAGGTTTTTTCGTTATACCCGTTAACACCATAATTCTTTTCCAAATAATCAACATTACGTTTAACCGAATGAACGATGATTCTTTTCATCATGCAAAAGATGCCTCTCGTCTCCTTAGTGGTGCCACAAACAGGGGCCTATGCATTCTTGCCAACTAATGTTAAGCATCAATGAACCATTTCTCTCAATAAAAAAAAGCAACTTGAATAATCTATATTATAAAAGAGAAAGAAATGGAGATAGTGTTAGTGCACTTTTGGTTGAGGAGCTCCACCCAACACTTTTGGTCCAACCATTTTTTGTCCCCCAAGCGAACAGCCCGGCTATGGCTCTAGGTCACACTGATCTGCTATGATGCGCACTTTGACCGGAAAGTCCAAAAGATCATCCAACCCAACACCAATCGCCACCAAAACTGCCTTTAGTTCGTAAAGTTCACTCGTATATCTTTATGCAATTGACTACAAGATCCCATTAGTGTGCAGTTTGACCTGGATATATGTGCTTACTTTCATTGTTTTTCTTTCACATTTCCTTCGATGTATCCTGAATGTTGGCAACTACCGTTTCAAAAGTACATGTGTTGACAGTATATACTTTACATATGACGAATTAAACATTTTAACTATGCTTGGACATAGGAGCTCTTAAACTCTCACAGAAACTCTAGATGACAGACTAATATGACCAACTCTAAAACAACTGCCAGCTTAAAGGTCCAACCGCTAAAAAACCACTTAAGTAGACTTGCTATACCATCCCATTACAAAATTTACTCCAGTGTAGAGAACCCTCCAGACTAAGTCTATGGAACATCAAAGGAAATTTACTCTCTCTTTGTCACCCCCTCCTCATCCCATGTTACAGCAACCAAATAGTACGGAGATCTCTGGCACTCCATTCTCGGCCCTCCCCGAGGCCTTCCCGCCGCTGGTAAACCGGTATGGAGGTCCCCAACGCTCCATTCTCGGTCATCCCCATGCCTATCGAGCCCACCCACTACTGCTCGTTCCACGACCTTGGTCCCGATCATGCTCCACCGTGCACGCCTCTCGATCCGCCCTGGCAAGCTCCTGACCCGCTCCACCAGACATGTGTCATTGTGACCGAGACAATGCTTAACTACCCTCCCGTGCCACTCCAGTGACACGGTGCTCTCCTCCACTTCCGCGGACCGTGACACCCACCACATGTTCAACAATGTTGGACCCGAAGTCCGGTGGTGAGATGTTACCTTGGAGACCGATGACGCAAACGCAAAGCCGAGGAGGTCGAACCAGAGGAGCTAGATACCGCCATTGATGACTCATTTGAGAAGGCACAAAACTGAAGCTAACACACAGAAGCAGCTACCGAGGCCGAACAAATGAATGTCAACGACAACAGACTTGCAGGACCAAACGAGGGTGATGTCGTCTAAGAGGGAAAAAATAGGGCAATACCATCGGGAGATAGAAGACCAGAATGTCGTTGAGGAGAAGGAAAACAACGTCGAAGATGAAATGATGCTTCTAAGTGGGTCATACCCGATGGGTACGATGTCCTGCCGAGGCCGAGAGGAGTACAAGAGGGCCATCTTGCTTCCATAAGTTGAAATTTTCTAGACGGTGGCTATGTTGTTGAATTTGAATTTGTGTCATGGCGTTTGAGTTCTTGTTGGAACTATGTCATTTGGTAAGTTGAACTTGTTTCATGGTATTTAAATTACTGTTTGAACTATGGTGTTTGATAATTTGAACTTGTGGCAAATGGAGTTTTATTGTTGTTTGAACTTTTGCCAATCGAGTTAAACACAAGAAATGCAGACAAAAATAGGTTAGGGGGTTGAGTTTAATAAGTCTGCCTTTGTACACCGCCTCCGGAGCCTCTAAATTGTTTAGGGAGCCTTCTAGAATTGTTGTCATTAATACCCATACTACCCCATGATGGAACTAAAAATGACGTACACACAATATAGTTTTTTTTTTGAAAACTTCCTATACAGAGATTTTCGGATGAGTTGTGGGCCTATAATTTTGGGTAAAAATATGGATGTTTATGCAGCAAAAAAAGCAGAGTCTAAAACCATATATAGGTTTACTATTTTCATGATTACAAATTTACAAGCATTTAGGAATTGAAAATAGATGTTTCTTTTGCATTGGCAGTATGGTCTTCTATCATGGTCAAACCCATTAACCCTAAATTAAAGTGTTAGATTAACCACATATCACCTCCCTAAACTGGTACAATGGGGTAATAATCTTGGATTTACCGTCTTTTTTATGACATACGCATTTTGACGTAGTACATTGGCAATTATCCTATGCCACTAATCAACCTATGAGATATAGATCGAATTTGGTCACACTACCCATTTACTAATGCCGCCAGTCAACCGAGCGTCACCTCCCCTTTTTTGGTACAAAATTATGGTCCGTGGCGGTGGCGCTCTTCGGCGTTGTTCGCATCTTGATGGTGTCATCCTAGAGATCCAATGCTATCAGGGTCTCGTCCTCCGAGTGAATTTGAAGATTTGGTTTAGTCAATCGACGACGTCATTGGCGGCGCTCCCTCCTTGTAGACATCACGTTGGAAACTTTTCTCGGTTGGCGAACTTCGCTATGGCGCTATCAGGTGGGTCGCTGGCATGTTGCGACACGGTCGACAAGCGAGTTTTTGTAGGCTTGTTTGTTCGGTTCATCGTTTTTTGCGTGTTTTGTGCGGCCCATGCTCGCATTGCTTCGAGTTATGGCTTCTCTCTGGCTCTAGAGTTCCGGCAGGTGAAGTGTGCATAGAGTTTGATTTTTCGCTTTGTGAGATGGCGCCCGAGTACTAGTTTAGCTAGGTAGTTGGTCGTGGAGTGTGTCGTTTTCACCCGGTCATCCGCTAAACAACCGAACCTTGTCATTTTGGTCCGATTTTTCTCATAATATGGATCAACTCTCTTCTTCTTTCATGCAAACGAGAGAGGATTCGGTAAATAGAAGGTAAAAAGAAGGTCCATGCACGATAATGATCATAGACTCATGGTTGCGGTATGAAACAAAAAGACTTCCCAAGGAGTGTGAAACCAGGTAGAGCCGGATGCTCCCATGAGAGTAAAGGCAAGCTGCACGTCGACGAAAATAAGACCAAACCAAGAAGATCACCGCACACACACCCATTTCCTCAATAATCACCATGCATAATTAATTGAGTAATAGCACTTCCGTGGTCCAATCCCGTGTTGTAGTACAGTTAAGAGTGGAAACCTAGCCGATTAGCCGGGTCCTAGATGTACATACGCGACCTAATTAATCGGATTGAGTGGAGTTGATGCATGGGCAGGAAAGCGATGGACGCGCCCACGCCTTATCTCTGTGACGGCGCATGGGCGCGTGCCGGCGACGTAAGTGCGTGTGGCCAGCCACTAAACGAGTCCAAGCTAGCTAGGACCGGGAGTTTGTTAGGCCTAATCCGTCCAAAGAGGACCGGGAGTCTCTTCTTCTAATATGCAACGCCGGAGCTCCCCGCCATAGGTTTCAAAAAAAAAAAGGAGTAGTGGGAGCATGAACATGCATGGCGAGAACGTGCACGGCGTGCCATTGCGCCAGCGGTTGGCTACAAACGGAGGACTCAGCTTCAGTGACAAAGTCACCGAGGCGAAGTCATCTTTTTCAGCCTTTCATCTCAGTTCCAAGGTATCAAATTGAGCTTAATTTATAGCTAATTTGTTTAAATTGTTCAAACAAAATTGAATAATTTTCAGTAAATCGTAAATATTTTGTTGTGTATTCTGAGAAAGTTTCAATCCATTTTTTTTTCCAATCCATTTGGTTAGGTTGTTTGTGATTAAATACCTTTTAATGTTTCAATCCATAAAACAAATATTTACTCACAAACTAATTATATAAAAGAATTAAAACTTTTTTAGAATATACAACGAAATATTTATGATTTATTGGGTTTTTTTAGTTTTTCTAAACATTTTGATTTTAGCCACAAATTTGGATTAATCTGGTACGTTGGATCTGTGATGAACGAGAGAGGATGGTGACTTTGCCTCGATGATTTTGAATCTCAAAGTTACTGAAGCTGAGTCCACAAACGGAGCAGTATGAATCACTTGCGTGCACTAAGCCTCCGAAAAAAAGGGAGAAAAATCCTAGATATCTTGACAACATTCATGCAACATGCATGGGTGTGGCATATCATTGATTTCATTTAGGTTTAGTAGGTACATCATAAAGAAAACGAAAAAAGAAAGATAAATTCGACCATAGTTAGTATAAAAGGCATAGAAACATTGTCTATTAGATTTGGTATTATTCATAGCTGAATCATTTTCCTTTTTGTTTCTTTACATGTCATCATTTTCTACTTGATATGCTGTGTCAATATTGCCATAATGTTTTGGATTGCCATGTCTTCTTAGATATCGTTTGGCTCCCATCCTTTGGGGCTGAATTCGCGGAATTTAATTGTGATCCTAGAACCATGCATATTTGGATACTAGTGAATCAACGGTGGAATTTATTTCAGGATTCCACGAGTTGCAAATGCTACCTAGCCCGAAATCACATCCAGCACCCCGTCATTTTGATGGATTTAGCTCGGCACTCGCACACGACACCCTCGTCTTCTACCCTAATCCATCTCATACACCACCACCTCGACGTCGTTCCCTGAGCTTACTGGCCGGCGGAGTCCCTTTCCAACTACTCTCAACAAATTGCCCCTTCCTCGGGATGTCCCCAAAGATCATGTACTCGTGACGGCTCATGTCCCTTTCCAACTCCGATGAGTGGCGCGTCACCGTCGAGCTCTCCTCTTCCCCTGGTATGTTTCCTCTGCCTCTCTCTCCCCTGCTCTCTGTCACTTATCTCTACTCTGGTGAACCTTAACCCTAACCATGAGAAATATCCCCGATTCACCTGGTTCAGGCGGCAGCAGATCAGTGTCTTCTTCCTCACCGTCTCCAGCCACCTCATGCCCTTCAGCACAGGTAGTCATACGACTCTAGGAACTGGCGGCCTCCACCTGGATCGAGATGGGCTAACCGCCTCCAGCCACCATAATCGACTTACACACTTAGATTGGTATATGCTTGTGTTTTGAATTCACTTGATAAATCCATGTAGCAGTCGAACATGAAAGTTCATTCTGAAATTTGAAATCAGCCAAATGAAACGATGTCACTGATGTGATTTCATTCCATTTGTACCAAATGAAATGAAATGAGGGGTGCCAAACAAGCTCATTACAGCAAAGTGTAAGAGTGCAACTAAGCATCGTAGTGGACCCAAGTCAACCCAGGTGCGTGGGGGCGCAGGGTGTACGAGGAAGTCCGTCCACATTTTCACGGCAATTATAGAAGTGCTATCATGTTTTAGCGAAAATTTATGTCCTGTTGTTTTTAAACAAGAAAAAATAATATGAAAGATTTTGGCAACATTGATGAAATTTTCCAAAATACAATAGTTTCAGTAAGGAAATAAACACGACATAAGTAGAGAAAACCTTTGCCCAAAGGCTACTCTCATAAATGATGAGTTGTTGTATGGTCTTTGTTTTCTCAATTGTTTGAATTCGACTTGCAATGCTTGAGGCATACTATCTGAGAGTAGTAGCTTTTATCGATGGGTTTGCTTTTCGTGTTCAGGTACGGGGGTAGCTTCTCCATGGCTATTGCAATGCGTATCTTGGTGATGGAGTGGAGTCATTCAATATTTTTATTGACTAAATTAGTGGTCAAAGTGTGTTCTTAAACTACGTGTGTGCCTTATAAACTGTGATGGAAGGAGTACTAAAAGTGTAGAAACCATGTCTATTAGATTTGGTATTATTCATAGCCGAATCAATTTTCTTTCTGTTTGAATACATGTCATCATTTTTCTACTTGATATGTTGTGTAAATATTGCCAGAAAGTTTTGCATTGCCATGACTTCTCAGAACTCATTTGGCTCCCATCCTTTGGGGCTGAAATCGCGGAATTTAATCGTGATCCCAGAACCCTGCATATTTGGCTACCAGTGAATCACTGTGGGAATTTATTTCACGATTCCACAAGATGGAAATGCTACCTAGCCCGAAATCACATCCAGTACCCGTCATTTTGCTGGATTTAGCTTGGCACTCTCACCCGACACCCTCGTCTTCTATCCCAATACATGATCATACACCACCGGTGTCCCTTTCCAACTCCTCTCAACAAATTGCCCCTTCCTTGGCATGTCCCCAAAGACATATACTCGTGATGGATCATGTCCCCCTCCCAACGTTGCCGCCTGCCCGGGGCCGTGCCAACTCCGACGAGTGGCACGTCACCGTCGAGTTCTCCTCCTCCTCTGGTATGTTTCCTCCACCTCTCTCTCCTCCACTCTCTGTCATTTATCTCTACTCTGGTGAACCCTGACCCTAACCATGAGAAAATATCCCCGATTCACCGGGTTCAGGTGGCAGCAGATCGTGTCTTTTTCCTCGCCGTCTCTGACCACCACATGCCCTTCAGCACACGTAGTCACATGACTCTTGGAACTGGCGGCCTCCATCTGGATGGAGATGGCCCGACCCTCTCCAACAGCCAGAATCGACTTACGCACTTACAATGATATATGCTCATGCTTCGAATTCACTTGATAAATCCATGTAGCAGCCGAACAAGAAATTTCATTTTGGAATGTGAAATCAGCCAAATGAAATAATGTCAGTGATGTGATATCATTTCATTTGTACCAAATGAAATGAATTGAAATGAGGGTGCTGAACGAGCTCATTACAAGCATAGTGTAAGAGTGCAACTAAACATAATAGTGGACCCAAGGCAACCCAGACGTGTGGGTTGGGGCGCAGGGTGTGCGAGGGAAGTCCGTCCACATTTTCACGGCAATCATAGAAGTGCTATCATATTTTATCGAAATGTATGTCCTGTGGGAGGGGGACATTGATGAAATTTTCCGAAATCCAAAGGTTTCAGTGAGAAAATAAACACGACATAAGTAGAGAAAACCTTTGCCCAAAGGCTACTCTCGTAAATGATGAATTGTTTGTCTTTGTTTTCTCAATTGTTTGAATTTGACTTGCAATGCTTGAGACATCCTATCTGAGAGTAGCTTTTATCGATGGGTTTGCTTTTCGTGTTCAGGTAGGGGGTAGCTTCTCCATAACTATTGCAATGCGTATCTTGGTGATTGAGTGGAGTCACTCAATATCTACTGATCAGAAGACTCGTTCTTCTCAGGAGGTCAATCTAGAATTCTAGACTCACACTGAAAGTATAGATTGGCCTGCTTGAACTATTACTATCGCAATTCACAAATAGATTGGACGTGCCCTGGAGACACAAATCTTTGCGTGTGGATTAGTCTTAATTAGAGAATATCTACCGTGATCCTCGCAAAAAAGAGAGAATATACTGAGTTTGTTGCAAATTCAGGCCGTGGTTGAAGACTATAAGTGGGAGTCGGTGGATGTGCGGCGTAATTTGATCGACCATTCAGCATTCTGAATATTGATTTTCAGGGAAAAGCCCAACGGGTCTGTCTCTTGAATCTTAACGGGCTTTCAAATGGGCCTCGATTTTGTGCACCTGAGCTCCAGTTACTGGTACTTTACAAAAATCGTCCCATAAAAAACAATTCAACAATCGAAAAATATATTTAAAAGTTTTAAAAAATCTGAAAACAATCACGCATGTTCTCGAGGATGTATCATATAAATGTAAAAATTAAAATACGAAATACTTTATATTTCGACCTACACAAAAATGACAAATTTATATATCTTATTATATTTAACAATGTATAGTTTCAAATCTACCCATTTTGTCTTTTTGTGTAGACTATAATATAAGGAATTTTGAATTTAGATTTTGCACGCTTGTAGTATACATAATTAAGAACATTCATGATTTTTTTAGATATTTTTAAACTATTAAATATATTTTCCAATTTTTTTAAAGTAGAAGGAGTACCGGAGCTTGGGTGCAAAAACCACTTTCTGCCTCCATTAGGCTTTACAAACAATAAAGCCCAACAACTCTCCAAAAGGCTTGCTTCTGATCCAGCGGTTGGTCAATGAGCACGTCCGCCCAACTTAGCAGTGACCACGCTCGAAAAAAAACTTAGCGGTGAGCTTGACTACTGTGTTGTGGAGTTTGTTTTGCTTTACTCCCACCGTTATCGTTACATAGGTCCAATTTTACATTGTTAACCGTTTTCATTATTTTCTGCTCTCAGAGCATCTCCAGTTGGGGCGCCCAAACGGTCGCCCAAAGCCGTTTGGGGCGTGCCGGACACAAAATCGCGCCCACTCGCGGCGGCCAAACGCGAATTCGGTACGGCGCGGTCCAGTTTTGTGTCCGGCACGCCCAGCCCACACCCTCAACTTGGGGAGGTTTGGGGCGGCCCCGGACGGAAGGAAACGCACGCCTCCGACGCGCGGGCCACGCCTGGCAGTGACACACGGCCACGCCCCGCCGTGGTCAAAGGCGTCGTCAAAGGCACGTGCCGCGTGGCGACTCCTCGTTTTCACGGCCGGCGGGCGGCCAGTGAGCCGTCGCGTCCTCTGCTCGCCGGATTGAATGCGGCGCGCCTTTTCGAGGTGAGCGGCGTTAATGCCACCGCTCTCCGGCGGCAATAAAATACGCGCGCCGGCCTCCCCTCATCGCCACTCTCGCCCTCGCCGTTCTCTCTCCCTCACCTCGCCGCTCCTTCTCCACTCGAAAACCGCCCGCCGCTCTCTACTCTCTTTCTCCATGGCCGACACCTGGAGGCGCACCGGCGGCGCCGCGGAACTCGGCCAACTATGGCCGGTACGAGGCGGCGTTCCAGCACGCCTACGAGGAGGACTTCAACCGCTAGGACGGCCCCGGCCCGGCGCGAGGCGTTCTGGAGCGTGCCCGGGCGCACGCTCCAGTTCGTGATGGAGCACATCGCGAACGGCGGCTCGCTCCTGACGGCGGCGCCCGCCCCTGCTCCGGCCGCCTGGGCACCACCGCCACCTCCGGCCAACCAGTGGACGGCGTCGCGCGCGACGCCGTCCTCGTCGCGGGCGTCGTCCTCGCGCTCGTCCTCATCTCGCTCCCGCGCCTCCTCTCTGCTAACGCCGAAGCCGGAGCAGATGAAGGTGAAGGCGGAGCCGGAGCTCTCGCCGTTCATGGCGGAGCTCATAGCGGCGCAGGCGGGGACGGACGACGACGCCATTGCGGCGGCCGTCGAGGCCGCGTCGATGGACGACGTGCCGCCGCTCGACGGCCCCTCGGCCTGCGCCTGGTCGGCGCGCGACACCGCCAAGGAGAAGGGCGTGCCCTTCTTCGACCTCACCGTCGACGACGGCCCAGGACCGAGCCGCATCAAGGAGGAGGACGATGGCGCGTGGACCGGCGGCGCGTGAAGCAGCGGCGGCGCAGGGAGCAGCGGCGGCGTGAAGGAGGAGGTGAAGGAGGAGGAGGACCCCTACTACGCCTTCAGGCGCCGCTACCGGGGCCAGTAGATTATGTTTAGTTTTTTAAAATTTCATTCGAATCTGTAAAATTTCCTAAAGTTTGAATTAAAATCGCCGAAGTTTAAATTCACAAAAAATATTTGGGCGCCGCGAGTGGGGAGCGACGACGCCCAAATGGGCAAGGTAGTCCGGACGGCGCCCAAAGGGCCTGTCCGGACGGCCTTTGAACGCCCATTTAAACGCCGTGAGTGGAGATGCTCTCAAGTTTATTCCAAATTAAGGCACGCAGACCGGTGGTTCAAAGATCTAGCATGCAAATTGCAATACGTGTACCCGACAAAAGTGTGCTTAACGAGATTAGGCTGACAACTAATGAGGTGTTCGACTAATGTGATTTTTAAAAGGCGAGCGCTAGTTGACGCTCGACCCATCGTGATCCTACGTCCAGAATCAGCTGTTGGGAACTTTCCTATATTTTTAGATCACTTTTCTTTGATCATATCATAATTTACATATATTGTATTCAAAAAAATGGGGAGATTGAAAGGAAATTTTCCTCCTAATTGGTTTTGGTGTGAATCAATACATTGTGACTACCGGGGATCATTATGACTCACCTCTCCAATGAAAACTATCTTCCCTTTGTAAAGTGAACCTTCGGATAAATCGTCACGTCCATTGTGTAGTTATTTTCAACTCCTTTATTTACTCGTATCTAGCTTTGTGTTTGTTATCTTGTATGCTATATTGTGTCCTTATCTTCATGTGGATTGCTCACATACTTGTATTATCTAGAGAATCTATATTAATGGTCATCTCTTAATGGATAAGAAAGAGTTAAATATTGTACTCGCCTATTCACACCACCGCCGCTCCACATACGGGGCACTCTGAGCACGCAGAAACGGGAGGCGCGCTCGCCACCGTGGGGCGGGATCGTTTTCCGCTAGCCGAAGCTGGATCCGAAGAAGGAGATGCCGACAGATTTCCGCGTCCCCTTGCGCGCCATACCGAGACGATTCTGGCACGGACGCCCACCCGGCCTCACGCAAGCCTTGCCCGTGTCGACAACCATACCGCATATGTCACCGAGACATGCCAACGACTCGCGAGGACTGCCCTGACCAAACACATGCTTTGCACACCTCGGCGGCAGCAGCCGCTGCCATCGCAACGACTCGGCGGAGGCTGGTGTCGTCTATCCTCTTATGACGGCGAGAATTAGATTTAGGGTAGTTTTATGATTTAAATCCCTTTCAAATTATATGTAAAATGTTAACAAATTTTTATAAAATTTGATACTTCGAAAAGATTGGAGGCGCAGCTAGGGGAAGGAGCCACCCCATCGGTCCGGACAAATATCCAACACCCTCAAAGTGACCTCTGCTTGGAGGTGCCACACACTTTTGCTGAGGCGCCCGGTAGAGATGCTCTATAGTTGTTATTCACATTTTAATCTTGAGGTTCATCGTTTATAAATGATCAGCTCGTTGCGGTACAAAAAAGAGAGGAACGCAGACAAGAGAGCGTGAGGCGCTGGTAGTCTGTCTGATGCACTGTTCTGCACGTACGTAGCACTGTACTAATGCTGTCTACTTGGCTCTCATTCTGTCGAGGTCATCAATGAAACTCCGTACAAATCGCCTCGGTGCAATGGCGTCCGTGCCGATCGGATCGACGCACGGCACTGTAGCACCGGCAGCCGTGCGTCGCCGCCATTAATCAAGCTCGCGGTGTTTGGACGTCATGAAACGAGAGGGGGCAGCACGACGCAGCCACAGTGGCGTCTATGACGCAGCGTGGTGGTCTACAAACAAACCATCCCTGAATCTCTCATCCTGGATTCAGGAGCTCAAATAATGGCATCCGATCCTACTGGAAATTCGATGCTGACATTCGTTTACGGATGGCGCGGATGGAATTCAGTTGATGTTGCGTGCTGACAATGCGTCTAGGTGACATCTAGACAAGATTTGAGGAATGTGTATCGAGTATTGGTTACGCGACAGGCAACTGCCAAAAAGCCCACCCAGGTAGGACATTAAGCAGAGTGGGCCATATATATTCTTCGTTGGATCCATGGGGTGATTAGGAGACCGTAAGCCTGGATTGCAGGCACAAGCCACTGCGTCTCTCCCCATTCAGGGAGCAACCTTTCGTTTTCCGTCCTGGATTTGCTTGTTTATGTTACAAACAGCCTAGAGTATACGCTTGTTTTAGGCAGCATTACGTCGCCTTTATAACTGGATCTCTTGTCGCTTCTTTCGCTTGTTTTAGGTATCACTGTTGGTCCTTTAGGCTGTTTCTCTCAGCCTTGTCACTGAAGCAAATCACTGGATAATTATACGAGTAAAATGCATCGGTTGTCACCGAACTTGAGGCCATTACTCGCCGTTGTCACCGTACATAGGTATACGCGACTTACGGTCACCAAATACGTGTGCGTGTATCATCGAAGGTCACCGGAGGCTGTATTGCGTGTGTCATTCATATGGAACTATTTTCTTGCAGAACCGATACTGAAGGTCGCTGTTGTTCATCAGCAACAGTAGAAGATCGCAGCTAGCGCTAGCTGCTCTTCACCGACAAAATGTATCGCAGCCTTGTGATCGTAAATGCGCATGCATGGTGAACACTTACACTGTAGTGCCGATTAATTCCTCCACGCAAGACTGCTCTCCTGCGGTACGCTGTTGTTGACCCGTCAGTTGAAACATACTGCACTCAATGCACAAATGCTGCTTCTTCTTCTTCTACTGTACGCATATAAATTCGAAGGAACACGTCGAGTATTTACGCGGTACATTCGTCTCCCATTCCTTTAATATGTACGCATGCAATAGTATTACGTGAGCAGTGTTAACGACTGAGCAAGTGACGACCATGGAAGCTCTTCCTTAGCTTGCATCTGAGGTCTCTTTCAGTCTCCACATCAAGATCAACGAAAAAATAGCGCGCTATATCGGCGTTTATAGCGCGTTATAGCGTATTTGAAGAGGCTACGCTATATTTAGCCTAAAATGCTCGCTACGGCGCTAATCGCGCTATATACGCGCTAAATAAGATAGTGCGTAGCGGCGCTACAAAAAACCTGGAAATTGCACCGGAGTCTGGAGGTCTGGAGCCCATCGGCCCAAACAAAAGTCCAGCTCCCACGCATACTCCTCTGCTCGGTCAGTCCAGAAAACCTAACGAAATCCTCCTCTCTCCTCTTCGTGAGCGACGGCGGCAGCGGCGGCGTCTGGCGGAAGCTCTTCCTCGACCGGGGATCGAGCTCCTTCTCCAGCTCGAGTTCCTCCACCAGCGGATCGAGCTCGACCATCGGCGGCAGCTTCTTCGAGTTGCACGATGTCCTTCACGCCATCGGCAAGTCAGCCACCACCGGGTAAGCTAGCTTCTCTGTTCCTTGATCCCTTCCGTAGCTAGTAGCTAGGTGCAAGTTTTTGTTAGACTTTCCGTTGTTGATTCCTTCCATAGCTAGTACGTGATTCCTTCTGTAGCTGTTGTTTATTCTTTGTTCTATTGAAGTATTCTCTTTAATAATTCCTTATGGTAAAATTAGAAATGAATATTGATGTTCGTTGCTGTCTTGCTGTCCTATTGTAGGCGTTGGCGCGTCAAGCACAGCATCAACGGCACAAGGAGAAGCTCTTGTTGTGAAATCGAAGGACCCAGCATGGAAGTATTGCACTTGTTCATGGATTTATATCTCATATTTTGTGTTTGTGCCATGGATCTGGTTAAGTGGACTGGTTCTGCATGTATTGCTTATTTTATTCTGGACACTTATTTGCTTCTCGACATATATTTGTATTTGTGTTGAAGAAATCCTTAATATTCAGGCTATATATTGCAATTTTTTTGCCAAACGCTATTTCAAAAATAACACGCTATAACATGCTATAGCGTTTGTAGCATTTTGAGAAGGGTCACGCTATATTTTATAGCCCGCTATTTTTTTAGTTGATCAAGATGTGAATGCTTCTCAAGTTAAGTCGGCCATTGAATTCGAAGTCACCTACTCAGAGGACTTGAGAGCAGACGAGACAGAGGCCACCTTTCCTTGCTCATGGCCTTGTCCTTTTCCTTTTGCCTATCTATCGCTTCCATTTCCTCTTCTCGGGACACAGACTGGAGTGCCATCTCCAGCTTTTATTAATGTTCTCCACTCCGACCCCAGCCGTCCATGTCCATCACTGACTCAACTGTGAGAAGTGTATTCCTAGGCCAGGTTGATGGGCACATTTATTTCCTACCTCTCTGCACCAGCAACCCGAACGATTTGTTTGTAGCTTATACTATTATATACTCTCTGCGTCCTCAAATAAGTGCATGTTTAGATTTGAATTTTTTCACAAAAGAGTGTACATCTAGATTTGCAATGCACTTTGAAGTGGAAAAAAATGTTGTTTTCTCATTACACGGGAATCAAGATCAATAATGTCTAATGCATGGTATACTCATTTTCTACATTGGAGAGGAGGGAGATTAAAGAGGAGAGATGGTGGTTTGCACATTCCCAATGCATTTTTTAATATATTCCATAATTTGTCTTGAAATTTCTATATGTCCACTTATTCGAGAACGGAGGGAGTAGGTGCGCACGCACATAATTAATTATTCTCATGTTTGTACATACTCCGTACTTAAAATCAGGACTTCAGGAGTAGTGTTCATTTATTTCTATAACACCCCTTTTGAAACTTACACTAGAAGAATCAGTTCCCTCAAAGGCATGGCGATCTTGTGTTCTTGTACAAGCACTAGATCGAGGTGGAAAGTTTTTTCTTTTCGAGATGGGGCTGGCTCTGGCCTCTACATCAAAGGTATGCATATGTCATCATGTGGAAAAATGATAGGGACAATTTGTTTTGGGTCGTAGGTCTAGATACACCTCTTGTGTAAACTGTATTTAAAAATGCTAAAAAATCTGAATAATAACGTCGGATGAGTATCCATACATTTTATGTGGTACACAAAATTTCGTGAAAAAAGACATTTTTTATGGTTAGTGTAAAAGATGAAAAATTGTCTGTGCAAAGTAATTTTGAAACATCAGGATTTGTCTTTTTACACAGGTTACAAAAACTGTCTTTTTTCCATGAAAAATTATATGCTGACATCGAATGTCCAAATATACACGGATTTTTTTTGACATTTTAAAATATAGATTTTACGTAGTGGGAGCACATGCTCCTATGACCCAAAAGACATTTCCGACACTGAAGTTTGTTACTACTTTTTTCCTCTCATTGCTTAGTCTATGATTCAGCCTTCAGGGCGCCATATATAGTATTTTTTTTTGGAAGAAATTTACTATACGGAGTACTCAATTTGGAAAACAGAGCAGCCGGGATTTATTGCAAACACACCTAGCCCCCAGAAAATGACAACATGCAAGTGTGGGGTTACATTTTTCCTTGCCCTCTTTGCTGTGAACAAGTCCACGATAGGGAGCTAGAGCTCGTATATAAATTTGATGACTCCACCGGCCAGTGCCCACACGCGCATTCTCTCCAAGGCCAAAGCGCAAACATCCCACCGTCGCTTCCCTCCACCAGACCTCCCCGCGCCATTTCCACTCCCAAAACCTTCATCAGTTCATCACACAAACCACAAACCCTCCACACACCTGGCGCCACCAGCTCCCTCCCTCCATCGCTCGGCACATGGGGCGTTCGTGCTGGCAAACGAGAAGCAGCGGCAGGACGACGACGCTTCTGCCGCGGCAGCTCCGGTGGCTCGTCCTGCTCGCGCTCCTCCTCCTCGCGCCGGCGCCGAGCTGCGATGCTTCGAGGGGCATGCAGCCCTTCAGGGCTCGGCCGCTAGAGGGAGGAGGAGGGGCGAGCAACCATTTCCTGGGGTTCTTGCCCAGGGGCCCCATCCCGCCTTCCGGCCCGTCGAAGAAGCACAACGCCGTCGGCCTCGACAGCCAGCTGGAGAAGCCGTGACGACGCAACGAGAAGCATTGGTTTGGTTGCGAGTAGTAGAAATATAGAAATAGATCGTGCATAGATACGTACTGTATATGACAGATGGTTGGTTGGTTAATCTTGGATTAATCTGCACGTAGCGTGGATAAGTTGTCACTAGCTATAGGTAGCATACTTTGGAGAGAAAGAGACGGATGCCACTGATCGTGGAGGAGTAGGAGTAGGTTTGGCGTGTGTAACAACTATTCTTGGAGAGTTGTTTCGTTTCTTACCTTTGGAGCAGAGTTGTTGATGCTTGCTTCTTTTGCAAAGGCGCTGATCCTTTTCTTCTTCTTCTTCTTTAGTAAAGCTAAAGGATGATATATACCGCCACAGCATTCTCTTTCTCTCTAGTCTCTAGAGCCGTCTGCTAGTGACCATGCCGCAACATCGATCTCTGCTAACTGTGTGCCGAAATGCAGGGCCTGCCAGTGTTGACAAAATGCTGGCTATTGCCAACAGGCGATGCAGCTTTCTTTGACTATACATTTGTATCTATTTTCAGTGAAGGTTACTGTTTATGGAGTACGTCTTGTCCTCTAATCATTTTTATTGGATGGATCATCCACGATATAACCCATGTAGTTAGGCGATCGTTAGCTCCGACCATGCAAGAGACCCTAATTAATAATGCGTTACGATGTCATGTCGCCGATAATCAAACAGACATACTGTTGCTCAGACGAGTGATCAGGGCGGGAGTGGTTGGCTTCATCGCTTTTGGCCGTGACATTTTGTGAAAGATGGATAGAAAGACAGGCAGGTGTGGATGAGAAGGGGAGGAGTCGTAGTACAGGACATGACGCGCGCTTCGAGTCATGCTAGCTTGCTTTGCTTTCTTTTTCCTGACGCTCGAGAGTAGACTTCTCATCGCTTCAAAATCTTGGACGTGTTCGCTCGCCAGTGCGGCATGGCTTGGGATGGGTGCGGCAAGGGCGACGTCTAAACCAACAAACACGTTTTGACTAGTGCTTCGCAAAAGATAAAGCAAGAACGAAACGAGAATTGCATGCGCACATCGTAATATATGGAAGTTGCTTGGTACATGCATGTCTCGCGCTACCGGAAAGGCTTTGCCGTGTGGCCTTTGCCGTGCTGTTTTGGACCTTTGCCGTGTAGTTTGGCCGCACGGCAAAGAACTCGTTTCCGGTAGTGTCGGAGGCGCAAATTAATGGCCTCGCAACGCAATTGCATACTGCTTAGTGTTCGCGGATTGCTTTGTCCGGGACTTGGTAGCACAATTTAAGAAGAGCAACAGTCAACCAAAAAGGCAACGATTCCCCGTCGCTACCACTCTATCTTTTAAATTTGTCTCAGTTGAATTTCCGGTCTTCCATCCACTTGTAGTAGTCGACATAGCGATGAAGATGTCCGCACCAACGTCAGATGCATGCATACATATAAAAAAGGGTACTCGAGTACCTCATTCAAATCTAATACTCCTAAAGATCTATCTCAGGTTCCAACTGCAGTGTGGAAAGAAAATGTAACATCCGTCAGAAACTTAAGGATTGCCGTACGTCCGAAAACAAAAAGGGCAGGGAACGCCTGTAGGAGAACAGCACCGTTGATCGATTCGGTCGTCGCTGCAGAGATGACCGGCCGGGCGACGTGCGATCGACATGCGTGCGTGCAGCTACAAACTGAGAGCGCTACAGCAGCCAGCCGGCAGGACGAGTCCTGACCTGCCATGGCAAGAGGGCCGGGAGACTAATAAATTGGAGCGAAGAAGACAACAGTGGGCGGCCGCGCGCACGGCGCAGAAGCAACCATCGTGCCGCACGTACTCGGCAAGGACGGCTGGAAATCAGCACCGCGGTTCGCTGATTTCCAGCCGTGGTGCCGCGTCAACGTCCTTGACGAAACGCGAGCACCGGACGGACGGCCGGGGCGGTGGCCACGGAATTCTCGTCCGCCAGCCATGTGGCCACTTTGACGAAAGAACGAGCTCCATCCATAGGCCGACGTCGCTCGCCGTCGAGTGTTGACTAATGACTCTGCGTGGGGAACGAGCGAGCGACATGCCGCATGCATGCCGTCGGCCGGCCCCTTGTACACGACCGATCGATCGCGACAGACGGCCACGCACGCGTGGTGGAGGATTTATTGGAGCATCTCCAACAAATCATGCAAAATAGGGCACACAAAAACAGTTTTAGGGCACGAAATTTAGGGCACACGTTCCAGATAATGTAAAATAGGGCTTCGGCTAATTTCAAGATGATGCAAAATAGGGCACATAAAACATTCAAATTTCAAATTTTGACACATGTTCAACACATAGTTCGACACTCTTGACATTTTACATACGTCGTCAACACTAAACCTCGACTTCGATACTACTCTTAACAAGGACTCTCCCAGAAGGCATCGTCCATCTCATCAGAGTGCGACGACGAGTTGGTGATGGTGGAGGGGCCAGCCTGCCCCCGATTGTCGAAGCTCGCTTCTTTCTTCACATCCCTCTCAGGGTCATACTCCATCCACGCCTGCACTAGCTCCGGGTGCTCACGGTGAACCTCTTGATCGCCGCCTCATCGCCCCGACGGATGTGCAGCTGCGCATACGCGCGACGGTTCTCGTGCTCCTGCTTGCGAGTCACCATCCGAAGCTCCGGGCTGAGCCACTCGGCAACCTCAAAGCTCTCCAACTCCGGGAAGTTGAGGTCGCCGCTCAGGCGACTCGAAGTCCCCATCCACCACCGCTGCCTGTTCTGGGTATTTTCCACGGACCAGCGCCCGGATAGCTATGGCCGCACACCGCGAAAGTCGGTGCTGCTTATCACGCGGCGGGGTCGGCGATGAATTGAGCGGATGCAGTGGCGGCGGACATGAATCGGTAGCGAATCCTTGGGGGAACGGCGCAACGGGGAACGGCGATGCATAGGCGCGGCTAAGGCTATGACAGCGGGGCGGGCAGTCACATAAGGTGGGGAGGGAGTAGGAAGAGAACAAATTTACGGTTGACGGTCGCGAGCGGCCGCTTTTAGGTGATAAGGCACGCATTTGGTGCCCCAAATTTGTAGCACGAGAAGCAATTTTAGGGCGTGATGCAAAAATTTGGGGCATTATTTCGGGATAGGCCATCTGTTAGAGCACATTTTTGGGACTTTGTGCCCTATATGCCAGTTATTCGCCTTTTCTGTCTGTAGCCTTGAATCGATGTTGTGCATCATATGTAACCGGTTAAAAAGACAGTTTGAAGAGAATGGTGATTTGTTTTTTTAAAGTCGAAAATAGTATTTAAAGTTTGAAAATTTTGAAAATAATTCTAGATGTAGCTAATGATTACTTCCACCAGTTTGAAAAAAATAGTGTGAAATAGTTTTCATTTTGGGCTGTGTAAAAATGACAATTTTCTAAATCTGAGGTGGTGAAAAGTAAAGATTTCGAATTTCTGTAGATTTGTCAGAATTTATCATTTTCGTGTAGGACAGAATACATAATATTTCGCGCTGAAAATTTGCAGCACGTTAGAGTATGTCATTATCAACCTTTATGATTTTTTCTCACAATTTTTTGAAACTTTGAATTGTTAAATAAAAAAATAACAAAACGGGCTACAAACTCACTTTTTGCAGTTCGAATCGCTTTACTGCCACAGTGTGGCTGGTCTTATGCCGTTCTCCACCGTTTTCCGCGCACTTACGTGATAAACGCTGCCGGTGCGAGTTTCATGCATTTGGCTTGTTTTTCTCTAGTCGAAGGGCCATACCGGGCACGGGCACACTTTCAGGTAAACGCTGCCAAATGCCAGGAGCATGGACAAATAACTATGACCGGTTTCCATGCCAATCCAGTATGCCAGCTTCTTTCACATGGCTACAGTCAGGACTCAATAGAAACTGTGCCTTGCCTAGAGATCTAGTGCCTCGCCATAGGCAAGGCACAGGTTGCCTTGAGGCTCCGAATCAACCATCCATCTGCCATCCGACGGTCAGAACCAGTCAACGTGAAATTAGACTTGGTCCGCTCGTCCCCTTCCTCTGTTCCCCACGCGCGGAAGGAAATCCAGTGCCTCGCTGTGGTCCCGTCGCAGATCAGCAGGAAAGGGAGCGAGCTCCCGTCAGCGCGCCGCCGGGAAGGGAGAGGAGCCGCTCTGGCTGCGCCTCCAGGGTGAGGTCGGGCTTCGCCCACATGAGGAAATGCTCTCGACGGTCGCCCACCTCCGGCTGCTCCGTCCGCCTGCCCTCCGACGACTGCCTCCGCCGGTTCCGGCCGCCCCTCCGACCACATCCTCTGCCCCCCCTCCTCCTTCGTCCTCCTAAGCTCCCTCTGACGGCCCGCTCCGACTGGCACGGGCGCCCTAGAGCTAGCAGCAGCGAGACAGGGGTCGCAGGGGAGAAGCTCGGTTGAGGAGGCGGTCGTCGGAGCTGAGGTAGGGCACCATCACAGCGGGGACAACGAGCTCGTCTGAGCGGGTATGGGAGGACAAGGCCATGAGGGCAGAGGGGCTTGCCGGTGCCGTCACAACGGGGACGGCGAGCTCGTCGGAGCGGGCCTGGGAGCAGAAGGCCATGGGGGCGGAGGGGTTTGCTGGCGCCGTTTATCCGGTGGCAGTCCCCGGAGCTCCCATGGCACCCTTTCCCACGGCGGCAGAGCTCTGCACGAGCAGGGGCGACGCCACTACCGGGGCGAGGGGGCGGAGCAGGGACCCCCTATTCATCTCTCTAGCGGCGGCAGCACCATTGACGGCCTGGAGAAACTCTGTTTTGTCTTTTTTTCGAATCGAACAGAACACAGGCAGGTAAGTTGGGCCGAACCGAGCGACGAGAAAGTGGCCCAGTGTGGCGCCGTTGACTGCCGTCTCCCGTCTGCCTGACCTAGCTCGATCCCCATTCGGCCATTCCCAAATTCCCCATGCGCCAGGCCGCCATCGAGCTTCCACCACCGCCCCGCCGCCCACCCTAGGCCGCCGTCGTCCCCTGGCCGCCATCGACCCGCCGCCGCCGTCCCCTGGCCGCCATCGACCCACCGCGGCGCCGCCCACCCCTGGCCGCCATCGACCCACCGTTCGGCCGCCATCAAGCTTCCACCAGGACCAGGCCACCACCGCCCCGCCGCCCGCCCTAGGCCGCCGTCGTCCCCTGGCCGCCATCGACCCGCCGTTCGGCTGCCTCCGGGCTCCGGCTCCGGCCTCCTCTCCCGAGCGGCGATGGACTCGGAAGATGATGAAGCGCAGGAGGAGGCACAGATAGATGAAGAGGAAGCGGCTGCAGCAAGAACAGCGGGGCTCTCTACAAACCGCAAGCGGGGGCGTGAATCCACGGCCGACACGGAGCAACATCATCAGCAGGTTATCTATCCCCTTCCTCTTTGATTTCAATTTTCTGTATCAGTTTTGAAGTCCAATGTAATAGTGCAGGACACTCAATTTTAATTGTAGGAAGCTGAAACTCCACAAGCTAGTGTTCCTGATGTGTTTTAAGTTAGTATGTTACTAGTTTTAAGTTGTTTTTAGGTTACTTTTATGTCATTGTTAGTAGTGTACTAGTTGACGGCTGAAATTCCGAAATTGACTAGTACATGTACTAGTCCGTTGAATACACTTGCTTTTGCCTAAATTTTGTGAGCTTTAATATTGTGAGGATTCGACTTATTTACATTGTTCCTTCCATACAATTGAGGATTATATGTGTTGTCAAAACAAAAAATCGCCGGTGGCACAACTTTTATTGTTCGCCCCCCCCCTCATCTCAATTCCTGGCTCCGCCACTGTGCACGAGAGTTCCCGCCTTCGATGCTTTCCTTCCCGCGGTAATTATGCCTCGTGCGTGAGGACTGCGGACGGGGATGCCCTGGTTAGCGTTGACTCGTTCTGACCGTCGGAGGACAGATGGATGGTGGATTCGGGGCCTCGAGGCAACCTGTGCCTTGCCTATAGCAAGCCACTGGATCTCAGTCCTAGACGATCATGCCTGAATCTATCTTGACCAACATCGAAATAATCTGCTTCACCCATCACCCCGAGAAAACAGAACAAGACTCTACTCCGTGATTTACGCACCACAGGACACCAATTCAGAGAAGCAGCCCAACTCGTCATGTTATAAAAAATTAACAGAAGCAACCCATAACACATCCAGGAGTAAAACGAAATTAACATGAAACAGCGATGAGTAATTATTACAGCAGTTTGGCTTTTGCCAATAGTTAATGGAGATGTGCACGCATGTCTGATGATTCCATCGTTATTGGCTAGCTGCGCAGGTAACGAAAATAATAAGACGGAACGCCTAGTCCTGATATGTAGCTTTGCTTCAGGCCATTGATATTCTGCTCACGGTTCTTATCCTGCAGACCTCCCTCACGCCCTCAGCTCAACGTAGGACCCAGAGATCCCTGACGTGCCAATCAGGGTGATCTGCAAGCAAAATAATCACATCATCAGGAGTAAGGGGTGTACTGGATAAAAAGTAAACTGAACCAACTTCGGTCCTGGAAATACAGACCAATCACCAGTAACTGTACAGGCAAAACAACATTCTGCTGTACATGTTAGGGCATGTACATTGGGGAACGCTTAAAAAGGGGCTTAAGGAGGAAAAAAGTATAAGACCAAGACATCCGATTATTTCGTAAGCGTCCTTCCTGTAACACGGGACTCTTGATCGGTCACTTACACGGTGTACAGTCTCAGATTTCCTTTTTTGTAGCACCTGGAGCAAGCGCATGCCGCTGGTCAATCCACCTCAAATCGGCTTAGCGTCCGACGCAAGTCCTGACGTCGACGCCAGGGAATCGCAAGTCCTAACGGCCAGGAATTGAAGCCTAGCGCCCACCTAAGCGTCTCCCATTGTACATGCTCTTATGAGGTTAAGTAGGATATAAGAAGGAAATAAAATAAACACAAGACCAAAACAATAAAAACTGTATAAACTATTCTTGTTGCAACGGTGACACCAGGCACAGCTGCATTGATGTGGTTTGAAAATCCATACATACATAGTACTACTAGCTAGGGTTCATGTAGTGGCCGGTTTCTAGAGGTAGTGGGATACCCAGAAAAACGTGTACGAGGAAAAATCAACAACTGGCAAGGAATCAGCCAGAAAATTGCTGTGTTTCGTTTAGCTTATGGTAAAGCGCACGGAAGGGATACACGTTTCGAATTTGAAAATGACTAGATATTAGCCCTGACCAATATAATTTGGTCTAAATCAGTAGCCAGGGTTTGCATCAACTCTTGTCTGGTGGTAAACCAAGAGCTGATTTTATTTACGTCGTGCTACCTTATTTTAGATAAAAGGAGACCATTCTTGGCGAAATACCACATGAAACAAGGGCAATATCTACATGTCAAGTATTCAATTCAAAGTCTACAAGCCCTGCAGTACAAATTGATTAAACACATCAATATATTTCTGTGAAGCATAACTTGTACCAAAGTTGGCAAAAGAACATACTGAGTAGGAAAGTTTTATATTTTTTAATGTATTTGCTTTTACAAATCAAATGAAGGTGATGGTCATAGTTGAAAGATATGTGTTTGTTATACCAGGTTGATGTGTTAGTCATTAAAAGTTATCCCTTGTCTTTCTTTCAAAACGTAACAGTACATTGTCCTCTTATATGACCAATAACCAAACAAACAAAAAACATACCCAACTCCATTACACTGTTTCATGCGGAGAAGAAATTACCAAAACAAACTCAGCTAAAAAAATCTTTAGGACCTGTTTGGTTAGGGGGGGGGGGGGGGGGGGGGGGTGTCGTTTGGGATCTGGACAAGATCTACAGCGCTAAGCCCGACAAGGTTTCGGCCCAAAAGCTTGTTCGGTTGAGGTGGGCGTAGAATTTCCTGGCACACGACAGAGATGGCGCAAGAAGCCCCAACAAGTCCATTCCTGGCGACCTCCGGCTACGCATCCGACCAAGACAACGATGACATCCACCTTCTCTCTCGTGAACTCTCAATCTGGTCTACCCTTTTATCCCGCCCCTTCCTCGACCTACCGGCACCACAGAGGAGACTCCCTGCTTCTCTCTCTTCTCCTTCCTCCCTACCCCATCACTTTGCTCCGCCTTCCACTGACGCCTCCCGCCCCCCACGCCGAACGATCGCCAGTTCTGCTCCCACCATGGCAAGAATAATAGATGGCAGGGTTTGATGGATAGCTGAGCTGCTGTCACAAAGAACAGGGAGGGATGCATGGAAAAGTAGAGCATATTGTTCGAATTTGATCATTGCTTGAACTACCAGAACAGCAGTTTGTGATTTTTTGGTATGGCTGAAGAATTGACAACGGTACTCCACGTTATTATCTACTTAACCTATCTATACACCAAGGTGGTATACAATGTCACATGGCTCTGGACTTTGTTAGGAGGTTCCTTTCTCAAATAATGAACTTTGGAGTTTCTGGTTACCGGAATTCTAAATATAGCAACAACTTGCCTTAAATTGTCTGTAATAGTAAGTGCAAAATGGTTCATTGCAGTTTTTTACTTGAAGTGCTGCTATCCTAGTAGTTGCAAAAAATATTTCTTGATGTCCTGTTCATTGTAAGACTATCTCCATAAGCCCTTGATGTTAGTTTCTTATACATGACTTGGACATCTCAACAGTTACTGCCTACTATCGTTTCAGCTTGATATGGAAAACATCAACCACCAGCACTTTTTTCATGATCATCTAATTGCATCAACACACATCATCATCATCAACCAAGTTGACATATCATCCAGCTGCAGCTGCTCTGAAGCCTCCTTTTGATTTTCTTCATCCAAGTTTATTTACTCCCCTTCATATTCTGTGATTTTGTATCATCTTCTAGTAACTGCCTCCTTGTGGGAGCATAATACTTTGCAATATGGCATATTAAACATGTTTGTAAATGGATATAACAATTTTCTGGTAAAAATTGTTTGGTTAATTTGGAGGGCATACCTAGAGCTTCTGTGCCCATGGGTTGAGACTAATACAGTCGACTTTCTAAGTGCAAGAGATTTTTCTTTAATTTTAACTTGTTCCTTCCTGTTCTCGTCGGTAGACCCTAGTCACTCAGCTATCATTTTGTAATCCAGTGCGGCGCTGTTATTTTCTCCAGTTTCTAAATAATTAATAATGAGAAGTGTTTGAATTGTCACAAAAATTGAGTTATGTGAACACATGTTTGTTCTTTCTATTTGGTGATACATGGATAACTAAAGTCTATACTAATGCACATAAAGATATTCGTCTTGTTGCCGTTGTCTGTCATGCACAGGATTGCCTCAACGGCTCAACCAAATGATATTTTTATAAGAGGATTGGAGGGATTAGCAGGGATTCAACGCCTTGGGGAGAGGGGATCCACCCAATCCCTGGGTGGATTGAATCCTCTAGATTGGTTCCCTCGCAACCAAACAAGCCCTTAGAAGTATGGGAATACTAAATATGCACCAAAAGCTTAGTGAAAACAATAGCGTCTTAAATGAACTAAAAATATGTCCCATCATAGCACATACAAGACGAGAAAACCATGGATGTATAAAATACAAGTTCTACAACTGAAGCTGCTGTCGAAGCAAACCATACTGATGGTACAAGTACTATTAGAGATAAACATACCTTCCCCCACTCGGACCCTATGCCACTGCATCTCATTTTAAGGTGAATCATTTTTGTCCCCAACTCAGTCTCCACCTTCTTTCGTAGATAATGTTCGTCAGGGCCAAAGGATTCCAGATATGTCATGTACCGATCATATGTGGATTTAACAGCATCTTCTACATAACCAGGCAAGGGCCCCACGTTCTGCAAGAGTTAGGCAGTAAGAGTTCAAACTCAGCACAAAGTACAGGAAAGAGGACATAGAGACAAATAAATGCCAACCTCGCCTGTTAGACCACAAAGATCATCCAGAGCCATTCTTAGGGTAACTAAAACTCCACCAAATTCTTCGCATGCCTCAGCTGCACGAAATACATTTTTCAATGCCTCTTGGCCCACCGCATCATCAGTAGCTTTGGATACTGCTTTCTTTGCTTCTTCTACAAGAGTGTGTGGAAGTTCATTCCAACTAGCAGCCATCAAATCCTTAAGAGCAGTTTCAATTTCTGGGTCAGACATTGCAGGCAGATGTTTTTCATTTGAACTGAACAAGCGTCTGAAGTTCCTTGAGAAAGCATTGCTGGCACCTTTACAGCATGCAAAAGTCAATCAACAATGAGCGCAGGGATATGAAGACATGGGTAAAGTATATGCTTGACTAAGGTCAATATTAGCATTGCGGAAATATGAAGATTGATAAAGATACTTTAACATCTATACCAGTGTTACTGATATATTTTAAGTTGGAGCATACGGTAGTTTATCAGATCTAGTTTTTGCAATACCATATTCTAGGCAAAGGCTAGAGATTTTCATCTTGTTGCTTCAGAAACAAATGTAAAATCTCACAAACCAAAAATATACCGTAATTCTTGCTTGAAGCAACATCAGAAACATACATCGGTTTTGTCCAATTAAGTGGTAAATTTCAAGATTTGTTGCATCAGTAGCAGTAAAAAACACTTCAGGACCAACAGCTTAACTGCCAGTAGCATGTTATACCTGCTGCAAACGGTAAACACCTCTAACGTAGTAGTGTAAACCCCTGTATACAGACTGCTAATGTTT